>JAQQSW010004847.1:0-14343 GCA_028646575.1 Pseudocheirus occidentalis | reverse complement strand
AACTAGGTCATTCCTTTGTTAAGTGAGTGATTGGATCTCTGATTAGATTGATTGAATCTTTAAGTGTTAAGCTGGTTTCTCCCTTAGGAAACCAGCTGATTCTTATTTTGTTCCTTGTTCTAAATATTGTGTCTTTCTGAAATAAGATGTAATATAGAGACTTTCCTTATTCTGAAGATTGTATATAATATTGTGAACTGTTGAAACTATGAACATTGTACTGAATGGGGATTTGTAATGGAATAAACAGAGTGTTCACTAATACTGTGTAATCCGAATCTTAAAAGCTCCTCACAGTAGCATTCTCTCAGAAATCTACTGCTGATTGGCTTTACAACCTACTGATAAGTTCAACTTTTAAAAGGTAGAGAAAGCAAGGAAAGTTTCAGTATTAAATCCTATTCTTATCAACAAAGAAAAATTGATTAATAGAATGTAAATGATGAGAATTTGGGGGAAAGTAAGCAGAGTCTGTGAAAAAGGACAGGGAAAGCAGGTATAGTCTGACCATGTTTCCTAGATTTTTTTTTATCTCAAATCTTCTTTGAATCATTAAATTTCAAATATCAAGGACATAAACATTTGCATGTACAAAGAAGGGAAAAAAGAGGATTTTGCATGACACTACAAATCTCCATTAAGTATCTTGTTTTGTAAATAACCACAATTATAATGTAGTAGATCTATCTTTCTTGTCCCTGTCACCCTCTAAACTTCATTCTGCTCTCCTTTGTGCTTATATAGATGTTTCATTGGTGGTTTTTTTTGTTCTTTTTTTTTTACTTCATTCTCCCAAACCCTGCTCCCCAACTCCAAATAAAAGCTCTCCATTATAACAAAGAAACACACAAAACAAAACCACACATAGAATATATTTGAAATAGCTCCTCTAGTCCTCTACCTATCAATCAGGAGTCAAGAAGCAAGATTCATCATTGGCCCCCTAGACTCATAGCTGGTTATTTCATTGTTTAGAATTCTTGTGTGTTCAGACATATTTTTTCTCTTTACCATATTGTCGCTATTGTATTCTTTTTCTATTTGTGTTCACATTATTCTGCACAAATTCATGCAAATCTTCCTAAGTTTTTCTGAATCTCTTCTTTGGTCATATCTTAAGGTGTAGTAGCATACAATTTACATTAATGTAACTTAACTTACTCAACAATTCCCCAGTTACTAGGCACCCATTATGTTTCTATTTCTTTGTTATTACAAAAAATACCACTATAATTTTTTTTTTTTATGTATAGAACCTTTCCCTTTTTTCTTTGGGATATATTCCTAGAATCATGGTAAGAGCAATAACCTGAAATCTTCTCCCAAACATGCTCCTTTTCCTTAAAAGATATTGAAATCATTCTAAAACCTGAATTAACTCAGAAGACTAAGGATTGGATCATTAACATAGTTCCTTGATGTGCTAAGTATAAACAAGTCTGGGCACTGAAAACCTTGGGTTTCTTCCTCAGATTTCTGATAAGCAGACCTGCATGACAAATACAGCATCAGGAAAGCTGATACCAGCTGAATTAATTCTGTATGCTTGAAGAATGTTTTCCATGCTACTATGTCTAAATAACATTTCCCTTCATTCGGATTTTTTTAATTTTTAAAAATTATTTTTAAACACTTTTCTCTTTAAATCTTGAGTTCCAAATTCTCTCCCTCCCTCCAAGTCCTCTTTTATACACTAAGAAGGCAAACAAAATGTTATCAATTTTATATGTAAAATCCTGAAAAACAAATTTCCACATTATTCATAACACAAAAAGTCAAAAAAAGTTCAAAAGATGATCATTCAATTTGCACTGAGAGTTCATTAGTTTTCTCCCTGGAAGTGGATAGCATTTTTTTTCATCATGAGTCCTTTGGAATTGTCTTGGATCATTGCACTGATCAATGTAGCCAAGTCTTTCACTGTTGATCATCATTATAATACTGATCTTACTGTGAACAATGATTTCCTGGTTCTTCTCATTTCACTTTGTATCAGTTCATATAAATATTGACATATTTTTTGTTTGTTTGTTTGTTTTGCTTTCTGAATCCACTCCACTTGTCATTGCTTACAGCACAATAGTACTCCATCACAATCAAATGCCACAACTTATTCAGTCATTCTCCAATAAAGGCATACCCTTAATATTCACTTCTTAGACACCACAAAAAAAGAGCTACTATAAAGATTTTTGTACATATAGGCCCTTTTCCTTTTAAAAAACTCTTTAGGGTACAAATCTAATAGTGTTATTGCTGGTTCAAAGGGTACAGTTTTATTCTTTGGGAATTCTTCTGAACTGCTTTCCAGAATGATTGGAGCAGTTCACAACTCCACCAACAATTTATTAGTGTTCTTATTTTCCCTCATCCCCTCCAGCATGTCACTTCTGATAGGTGTAAGGTGGTACCTCAGAGTTGTTATAATTTGTATTTCTCTAATCATTGATGACTTAGAGTATTTTTCATATGACTATAGATTGCTTTGATTTCTTCTTCTGAAAACTGCCTGTTCATACCCTTTGACCTTTTATCAATTAGGGAATGGCTCTTATTTTTATAAATTCGACTCAGTTCCCTACATCTTTGAGAAATGAGGTCTTTACCAGAGAAAATGGTTATATTTTAAAATATTATTTCATTGTCTATAATATAGTTTAGCAAAATGTAGTTTCCTTGATTATCTCTTTTAATTAGGTTTATTTTGAGTTCTGCTTTGCCCTAGATTGTGATTGCTATCCTTGTCCCTTTTCCTTCAGATTAAGCATAATAGATTCTGCTTTATTTTAACTCTGTTTCAAGTGTTTCTCTTGTAAACAAAATATTGTTGGATTCTTTTTTTCTAATCCATTCACTGTAGATGGATGAAAACATGCCATTATCAGTTATGATTACTAACTGTGCAGTTCCCTCTATCCTATTTTCTTATGTTTCTATCTTGGTTCCTCTCTCTCTCTCTCTGCCTCTACATCTCTGTTTCTTTCTTTCTTTCTTTCTTTCTTTCTTTCTTTCTTTCTTTCTTTCTTTCTTTCTTTCTTTCTTTCTTTCTTTCTTTCTTTCTTTCTTTCTTTCTTTCTTTCTTTCTTTCTTTCTCTCTCTCTCTCTCCTGCCCCTTCTCAAGTCTGTTTTGCTGTTGATCACTGCCTTCCATAATCTGTCCTTCATTTTATCATCCTATCCCCATATCTCTTATCCCCTTTCCCTCCTACTTCCTTATGTGTAAGATGGATTTCTATACTCAACTGAATGTGCATGTGTGAGTGTGACTGTGTGTTTATTCTTCCCTCTTTGAACCAATTCTGATGAGTGAAGTTCATGCCTTGTCCACCCTTCAATTTTCCTAGCCACTATAAATGCTCTTTGCATGCTTCTTTTATGTGAGGACATTTTCCTCATTCTACCTCTCCCTTCCCCTTCTCCCTGTACATGACTCTTTCTACCCTTTTCATTTTTTGAGCCATCCCTTTCTTTTTGTCTGTTTGGTTTGAAGAGTTAATTAAGAGTTCAATTAGCTGTTGCTATTAGTTAGTCATTTCAGTAGTGTCTGACTTCCTGTGACCCCATTCGGGGTTGTCTTGGCAGAGATACTAGCACAGTGGTTTTCAATCTTCCTAATGCTGTGACCCTTTAATATAGTTTCTCATGTTGTGGTGACCCTCAGCCATAAAACTATTTTCGTTGCTACTTCATAACTGTAATTTTGCTACTGTTATGAATCATAATGTAAATATGTGATATGCAGGATATATTTTCATTGCTACAAATTGAACATGACCCATAGGTTGAGAACCGCTGTACTAGAATCATCCTTTTACATCTGAAGAAACTGAAGCAAAAAGGTTTAAGTGACTTGCCCAGAGTCCCACCCGCCAGTCACCAAGCTGCCCTGCTAAATCAGTTTGATGTCATTCTATTCTCGAATGTGAGCTACCAAACCAGCTTAGGTCAGCTACTAGACAGAAGTATTACAAGTGATATCATTGGATCAAAGGGCATGTTTGCATAATGTAGTGACTTTGGGAGCATAATTCCAAAATACTTTCTAGAATGACCAGATGGTTTTATATCTCTATCTACAGCCCATTAGTGTGATGGTCCTCCTGTATCCTCTATATCGTCATTTTCATTTTTCAGCATCTTTCCCTCTTACAGCCATGAGACTTAACCTCAGAATTGTCTTCATTTACTTTCTTAATAAGGGATACTTAGAGTATTTTTTGCATCATTGTTGATAGTTTGCTTTTCTTTAGCTGAGAAAAACAAAGGACTCTATCCTAGTCTTGCTTCTCTTCTCCTTCTATAATACTTTGGATGACCTTATAAATTCCCATTTAATTATCATCTCTATACTAATGATTCTCAAATTCAATTATCATCTCTATGCTGATATTCTCAAATCTATCTATTGTGCCCATACTGCTGTCCTCTAGTCTCATATCTTCAACTGTCTTTCAAACAACTCAAATTAGATGTGTAGTAGACATCTTAGACTCAATATGCGTAAAACTGAATTTGTTTTCTTTCCCCCCTAAATATCTCCCCCTCTCATCTTTCCTGTTACTGAAAAGGGCTTCACCTCACCATCTCCCCATTCTACTAGACTTGCAACTACGTACATCATCCTTGACCCTTTACTAGCTTTCACCTCCCATATCCATTCTGTTTCCAATGACTGTCAATTTCACCTTTGAAGCATTCTCCTAATATACACCCTTCTCTCCTCTGAGAAGCTAGTAGACTCTTTCATAGTCTTATCTTGAACTTGCTGTAGCCAACACTTCAGGGAATTGCCCCTTGTGTGAAATCTGGGATTGTCTCTGATTGAGTTCAGTTACCTCATTTCCAATGGGAGAGCTCCATCACTCAGTTTGTGCAGTATATATTTTCCTATGTATACATTCTCTGATTTCTGTTTTGCTGTAGACTTGGATAAATGGGCTTCTTGACCATTTATTATATTTGTTTATTGTGGAGCTGGTATTTGGTGGGACAGGAGACAAGTCTTGTATATAAAGGTTGGGGTCCTCCTATCCCCATTAATGACAGTGATCAGAATTTTAGCTTGAACCTGAAAAGTACATTTCCTAGACTAATACTATCTAATGGAGTAGACAGACACCTAGGTACCACTTAGCAGATAAATAGGCATCTATTCTGGTACTTTCTCTTTCTGAGGAGAGTGGAGTGGCCAAGTTTTTGACCCCAGACCTCTTGTAGGAAATAAAAGTTCCCTTGGAGAAGGGTCAAAGGAGCAAAGAGCCTTGGGCCATAGATCAGTTTCCTCTGCTATATGGAGTGGTAGCTTTGTCTCAGTCCTTTTGATTAGATTTCCAAGGTACTGGGAAAATACATATTTCAGGGTACTCTGTGAGTTTATATTCACTGAAAAACTCAATCTCTGAGCCCTTCCTGTTATATTTATGCATCCTTAACAACTAGAAGACACAATGAGCTCAAATCAAAGTCATTTAATAAAATATAATAATAGGAAATTCACAAGAGAGCCCTTACTCTCCATATAAACATGGAGTACATGTTATCGCAAAAATAATACACTTTCAGTAGCAATGGTGAATACACATAAGAAACATTCTCAAGAGACACACTTATGGACTTACATCTGTGAAAGAACAACTCACACCTCTGCCTCTGTAGAATCACCAGTGTCTTCTGGTAAAGACATCACAGTGTTCTCACAGGACCTAACCCCTACTGCGTGCCATGTCTCTGTCGGGCATGTTACTCGACGTGACCCCTGTTGGTCTTATCATGATCACTGGGGATGCAGCATATGTTTTTCAGTCCATTTTTGAAAACTTTTATGTTCCCTTTATTTTTGATTCTAGTTAATATTTGTTGAATATCAGCAGTAAGATTGGAAATTCATGCAATCACTTTGACTTAAAATATTCTAATCTAGTGGGGCTCACAGCTTTTTTGTTTCTTCTTCATTTTCATCTTTTTTTAAACACCTGTGTGTTAAATTCAGTTCTTTTGTAAATGCTATATTTGTACTGATAGTTTGAAAATTATCTCCTTATTTAGTGAGGCAACATTGCCTAGTGAGTAGAATTCAGGATCTGGCATCCAGAAAGACGTGTTTTAATCCTTCCTTACCAGCTAGTGACCACAAAAAAGTCAATTAATCCTTCTGCACCCACCCGACACTTTGAGATTAGACATCATACTTTATAACCTCTTTAGTTGACGTCATTTATATGGATGCCTGAAAAAAGTAGGTCCTTGAGCCATCAAAGTGCTTAGGAACTAAGTGTCGAACCAATTTCCAAGGAGAGTCTTTCTGTCAGGTGAAGCCTTCTCTTTGGTAGCTTCAGGTCAGGAGGGAGGCTGTATGGTTATATTCCCCTTTCTTTTACACTTCATGTAAACATCAGCTATCTCACCACCATCTTATTTTAGATACCACCGCAACAATGTGAGCTTCAGAGCAAAAATGGAACTTCTCTAATAATAGTAATAATATAATAATGACTTGGATGCATCCACTTCCTTTTTTTCCCCAGAACTCAAAGTGCTTTCACATATATTATTTCATTTTCTCCTTACAACATCTCTAGTTATGGAGGGACATTTTTTAATCCCTATTTTCTCCTACAACATATCTCTTCTCATTGTAATCCTCCTAATCTTTCTTATTCACAAATTGGCATCATTTTGTTTCTCTCTTTCTCCTTCCAAATAAGTAGCTACCCAAAGCTATCTTCTGCCATTCACAATAGCCTTCCAAACAGCATTATTCTTTCAGCACGATTAAAACCATCCAGATGGCACCAGTCACATCTCAACTTCAGAAATTTCACTGTCTCTTCAGTTTTCTGCATGATACGCTGGGCACATCATCGACACATTGCTGCAGAATCTCAGCGTATCTACCAACTTCCAAATAGCTGGGTAGCACAAAAATAGAGTTCATAATAGGCTGGTTAGAACAACAATAGTAGTAATAATGAAGTGTAAGAAATCATCCCACTGAATTTATTTAAATTTTAAAACATTATGCTGGTCGGTTGTTCTATACCCCAGAGGGAAACAGAAAATCAGCCCTCCCAAGGGCTTTTGCTTCTGGCTCCTGTGGAATATTTTTTGCTCTTCCTTTAAATATAAATGCATAGTCTGGGAAATATAACTTTCCAGCTGCCTACCAACTCCACAGAAACCATACAGTAATCATTCTTGAAGTGAATTGGGGAAGAAGACAGTCACCTAAAAGCAATAAAGGTCATTCTCTCCCAGGCCTGGAACAACAGGATTTCTCTAAATCTCATTAGAACCTGTTTCTATTTAACAGTTCAGGAGGAGGAGGGGTGAGGAAATGTTAAAGAAAGGCCAGGAAGGAAGCCACCAAGGCAAGCAATCTGGTATCATTAATGTAAGAGCTGTCAGGAATCTAGCTTGTAATAACTCGAACAGACAGAGCCTTTTCTGGGACTGAACCTAAAGATTCAGCAGCAAGCAGGGAAATGACATTTACATTGAGATGTAAATTGCTGCCAGTGACACTACTCACTTATGAAAGATGGGTTTATTTTGGTTGTGGGAAAGGTAAGTTGAAATCCTGTACTTTACTTTTACTGGCAAGTCCCATCATAATCCAGGTCAAATTGTGGCCTGTTCCTGACACATCCAGGGCATTTTTGGTGTTAAAATGTGCTTGTTAATACAGGGAAACAGGAAGCCTCCATAAAATGAAAACCAAATTAATGGAAGGATTTCTAAATTCTATCAGGAAGTCCATTCCTCCTTGTGCATCTTGAATTGGTTGTATCAGAATCACAATCAAGGCTGAGACAAGATTTGGGCTAATGGAAATAGGAAGGCAATGTGGTCTCATCAGTGAACTGAGAGATAGCCACTGAGTCAGAAAGGCCTGGGCCTGTGGTGTGCCTTTGCTTCATGCTGACTATGAGGCCCTGGTCAAATATCTTCACCTGCAGAAGCCCCTGGGAACTCCTGAAATCATAAATTGCAGAACCCACCTTGATAGAGGGAGTTTCCTCACTGGGAGAACCCATTAACAATGAAACCACCTGCCAACTTCACAAATAAATAAGAATTTGTTCCTACTTACATTATCATTTCAAGTTTACAAAACGCCTTCCTAATATCAATAAGGTGAAGTTGGCTTTGCCTTCCAGGCTTGAGAGAGATTAATCCCCTTGTCAATGGTCATGTAAGGGTCAGAGGGAGGAGTGGAACCCAGTTTTCCTGGCTTCAAGTACAAGCTCTGGACAGACATTCTGAGACACTATAAAGACCATGGCCCCTCATGCACAACTGGATAGACTCACCTCCTGTCCCTCTGCTGGACACTTTCCCTCAATCTCAGCTACCACTTGTAACTTCCCTTGGGAATCTCAGACAAAAATCATGATTTGGGTTGAAATGGAGGAAAAAAAAGGAAGTCCATTGAGCAGAAAAGCTTTAGGAGTCATACTAGCCAGTGGCTGAGTTTCTCATAACAATCATTTTTCCCTTAACCCTCAATGCCCAGTGAAAGTGTTTCACAATGACGTACCCTAGAGACAAGCTGTATATTTCACAGAATTGGGGATTTTGAAAAGTTACTCAATTCACCCTCCTATCTCCTAGCACTGACAGATTGCCCTCTATCCTATTGTCTCTTTTTAAGTTTCTAGAGCATATTCTTCCACCCCCATTGCTAATGTGTACGAGCATGTCAAAGTCTTTATATTGAGGTTCCATTGCAGATATATCACCAGACTCAGGAGACTTCATAAGAAAAGGTATGTTGTTCGATTTCAGATGGGTTTGGTTATATCATTATATCTGCCTGTCTTTGAAACTTCACTACACTCTCACATGACAGAGGAGTGTTGGGACATACATTCCAAAATATCCCTCTCTCTCTCTCTCTCTCTCTCTCTCTCTCTCTCTCTCTCTCTCTCTCTCTCTCTCTCTCTCTCTCATCTATTCTGCTAGAGAAAGGTTCATCATTTTCAGGTATTCAATCAGAATATTAGACAACAATTAATGCTTTCAACAAGCAAGACAAATAGGCATTTACCTGCTTGGCCCCAGGATTCAAGACAAGGAGAGCACATAAAGGAAAACCAAGTCCTCAGAGAGGCATTTTTCAGCCTTTAATTGTTCCAAGGGGCCTCTAAATTAAACAGCACTGACTTTAGATCATATTTGAGTGGAAGCTTAAGCTCTCAGGTAATTTTTTTTTCAAGTTTATAGAGCAAGGTAAAGAAGACAGGACACATTGAGTGTGAGTTTGAGAAGGGAATTAGGTACACAGTGACAATAGACTCGACAGAAACTGCTTAATAGAGATATTTTTCAAACTGTATTTTGTCAGCTGACATTGTTACTTCAATTGTTTATTTGAGAACTGTCTTGAAAATCTGCCAGTGGTCTTCAGGGAGCTCCATCATAGTTGAGACATTTTTCTCTGATAACATGTGAGGGTATTTTTATCCTGTAGCTCCATTGGAGATAAATCACTCTATATCTATGATAATTATTATACTGAAAACTCTTCTTAACCCAGTCACGTAGTAGGCTCTTCATTAAGGCTTGTTGACTTAGCTTCCCTTTTAAACTAAAATGATAATGTTAATTGCTTTGTTTGATGGAATTGAGATTAAGGATAGGGGTAGGCATAAGGATAGGGAAGGGATAGGGAAAGGGTTAGGGACAGGGATATGGGCTGGTCCTGTGATTTCATCAGAAGAAGAAACTTGAGATGAGGAGAACCAGCTTCAAAAAAAACAAAACCAAAACCAAACCTGAAATAAGATGAATTGGTAAAAATCAAAATAAAAACAAATGCTCAAATTTGTTATTCCCAAAATAAAAAAAAGTGCTGCATTTGTTTTTGTTATTTTTTCAGTGGACTCAGGAACAGGAGCTAATTGATAATAATTCTTGCATGAGTGCCATGCAGACTGAAACAACCAACTGCAGGCATGAACAACATGGAAGCCAGTGAAGAGAGAAGGAGGCAATAATTACATCTGTTCTAAATAGTCTTGAAAGAGTCTTATGTTGTGCATTAGACAACAATTTTATATATACATTAGGACAGATTATTGCAAATAAATGTATTATATGTTTCCATTTTGTTTTTTTGGTAAAAGTTATATTAACAAACAATTTGAACCCAATAGCCAGTAAGCAAACAATAATAAAATTAAAGGTAAATCAATTCTTTCAACCTAATAGAAAGAACAGCTTGCTGGATTGCTTAATTTAAGCATCTAAGCTGCCCTGAAAATAGCATTTACTGGGTTTTATTACTGGGTTGGTTGTGATAAAATAATTCTCATAAGGAACATAAAACATACAGCTTAATGCTTGCAAATGATATATGCTAGCTAGAGAGAGCTTCCTAAGAGAAAGAGAATATGTCTGTAATCAATTAAAAGCCTAATAATTATTGAGTACCTACTATGGACAATGCACAAAATAGATACCGTGGGGAATAAAAACAAGATAAAATTTCTTCCCATGAGACTTAAAAGGTACTCTTAGATATAGGATCTGTCTAAAAGAAGGGAGAGGGATTAAGCCTATGACTCCATTAGTATAGGTAAGTCTCAGATAAGGAAACTCTACTAAACCAGGGAATAACCTTTTTTCTGCAGCCTTTAGTTGTCTAGAGTCAGTAAGTCTACAATCATTTATTGAGAGCTAAGTATGTGCTGGGAATTGTGCTAAGTGCTGAAGAATTCAATGAAAGGCAAAAGACAGTCTTTGCCTTTAAGAAACTCACTGTCTATGAGAGAGACAATATGGAAACGAATTGGTAAGAGACAAATTCTATATAGAGTAAGTTGGAGGTAATTATCGGAGAGAAGGTACTAACATTGAGGGAAACTGGGAATGTTTTCTTGTAGAAGGAAAGATTTTAGCTGGGTTTGAGGAAACCAGGGAAGCTAGGAAATAGAGATGAGAAGGGAAAGAACCGTAGATGTGTCAGTCAATGAAAATGCACAGTTGAGAAATGAAGTGTCTTGTGTAACCACTAGCAAAGTAGAAAGCAGATGAAATAGGGGAGGGACATAGGAAGGGTTAAGAAGACTAGAAAGGTTAGAAGAAAAAAGGTTATGCAGGGCCTTGAACACTATTTGGTGGGAGGGAGTGAGAGGGAGAAAAATGCTCGATAAATGAAAAAAAAATGAACAAAACAGATAGCCACACATTCCTCATTTCCCAGCAAAGGGCACTATAATAGAAAACTTAAGAGTTTATTTTCTGCTGTTAGAAAACGTGTGTGTGTGTGTGTATGTGTGTATGTGTGTGTGTGTGTGTGTATAAAATACTCAGATCTGTTTCACCATCTGAAATGACTGAATCAACATAAAGATAAAGCTACCCCATCCCTCCACCCCAAACATTCTTACTGTTTGTCATGACTGTTGGGGGGAAGAATTCATTTAGGGTCATGAAAACGCAAAGTAAAGTGAGAAGGGGAAGATATGAACCAGAGAATGGAAGTGAGGTGCACATTACCCATAAGATACCACCCACCAAAGTGAGGACGAGTATAGATGTGCTAATTAATGTTGGCGCCCTAATAAAGCAGTTGTTATCAACGGGGTACAGGAATCACCATTTCTTCCATATTGCTCATGGAGGCCCTGAACCACCATGTAGACTCAACTTGTTTGTTTGTTGAATTCTTGGGACTTTGTCTGTCCTCTGAACCATCTCCTTTCCTCTTTTCCTCCCCCCCAGCCAAAAAAAAGTTTAGGTTGCCTGTTGTTGGTTTGATTTTTTAAATTCTTTTTAGATTTTTTTTTCCTGTTGTGGGTAAAAGCTAAATCAGATTTTAACTGAATATCGAATTGAATATTTATGCCTAAGATTTTAAATGAAGGAGGCTAAAAATGACCAACCACACCTTCTATCAGCTCAACAAACGTAACAAAAAAGGAGCAGGATAGGAGAAAAATGGAATCATTGACACAGTGTTGGTGGACCTGGGGATACGTATAACTGCTGTCTCTGTCTTTTTCTCTGTATGTCTTTGGACATTGGCCAACATGAGAAATTGTTTCTTGGAAACAATGTGAAATTCTACACAGAAAGTTACTAAATAGTTCATGTCTTTTGACCAGGTACTGATGTGTTTATACCCCAAAGTAAAGAAATAGAAAGTGGTCCTATATGTATAAAATATTTATAGCAATTATTTTTGTGGTGGCAAGAAAACTAGAAACTAAACATCCTGAGGAATGACTGAATAAATAATAAAAGACGAGTGTGAAAAAATGCTATTGTGCTATAAGAAAGTGAGAAATAGGGGATTTAAAAGAGACATGGAGAGACATATAGATTGATAAAACAATAAAGTGAGACTTCATCCTAGCATAAATATTACAAAATGAATATTCTAAAAACTTCTTTTTGTAAACTGATGCACAAAATGAGAAGAATCAGGAAAACAATTTATACAATAATGCACAACTTTGAAAGCTGTCAGAGCTATGATTAACACAATGAGCATCCATGATTTCAAGGTGATTTGGTCAATTAGTCAGTCAGGTAGCATTCACTAAGCATCTTCTATGTCTTAGGCATTGTGCTAAGAACAGAGGATACAACAAAAGGAAGAAAACAAGAATGGCCCTGCTTGGGGGCAGCTAGGCGGTGCAGTGAATCTCAGAGCACTGGCCCTGGAGTCAGGAGTACCTGAGTTCAAATCCGGCCTCAGACACTTAACACAAAAACTAGCCGTGTGACCTTGGGCAAGTCACTTAACCCCAACTGTCCTCAAAAAAAAAAAGCAAAAAAAGAATGACCCTGTTTTTAAGGAGTTTATAGTCAAGAGGAAGATGACATGAAATATTCACCTACAGTTCTAATGACCTCATAGGAGAATAGGTATTAGAGGCATAACTATGAATGAATTAAAGATCATTAATAATCACCAGCTTCTTTGTCATGGTGATAATTCAAATTTAAACAATGATTATGTTCATATTCTAAATTTATTTAATCACTTGATCCCATTCTCAAAGTCAGTTTTTTCTAAGGTTTATCAGTCTGTACAATCATGTCATGCAACAAGAACAAATAAGGGTAGTATAGCCTTTCACTACTCTATTCTAAAGTGAAAATATTCACTTTAAAAATGCAATTTTAAAATTCAGAATTAGTTATCAATGGCATAGTGTTTTCTTCCTAGTTTTTTGTTAGGATCAGTAATTTTGAAATTGCACCTATGGCTAGTTACATACAAGGGAAAATCCACCTGGCACAAGCTCTAGCAGACATGAAAATTATGGTCAATCCATCAACAAACGTTTAAGTGCCCACTCTGTGCCTGGCTCTGAGCCAAGTGCTAGGGATAAGAAAGACAAAAGCAAGTCCAAGCCTTCAAAGAGCTCTCAGTATAATAGGGGAGACAATATGCAAATCACTATGCAAGATATACACCATGTAAATGATAGAAGTTTAACTCAGAGGGAAGGTGGGAGAGACAAGAGGAGAGGACCTGGAGAAGTCTTCTACAGAAGGTAGGGTTGGAGGAGCTTCCTGGTAAATGAGACTAGGGCAGGCAACCGAAGAGAACATTCCAGAGATGGGTGAGAGCAATTTAAACAGCACAGAATGGAGAGTTAAATACTGTTGTTATTTGATGAAAGGCAGTAAGTCAGTGAGTGGAGTACCTGGAGGAGAGTCCGTGTAATAAAATTGAATTACACAGGAAGGATCTAGGTCATGAAGAGCTACAAAAGCCAAGCAAAGTTTTTTGTTCTTGATCCTGATATAATTGGGAATAATTATTGAGTAAGAGGGTGGAAGATCACCTCAGTAACTCAGTGGAGAATGAACTGGAGAGAAGTTAGACTTTTGGCAGGAGTACTACCCAGCAAGCCATTGTAATAATCCAGGTTTGAGGTATTGAAGGCCTGCACCAAAGTGGTAATTATGAGTAGGAGATAAAGACATATATGAAAAATATTGTGAAGGTAGAAATGACAAGATTTGTCAATGGACTGGTGTAACAGCAATCAGTTTAGCAGACTCAGGGCTAAGTATGGAAGGTGTGAGCACTGTATAGAGGGTGTGAGCCTGGTCTGGAAGGTGTGAGCACTGTCTACTGTTGAGAAGGCATGAACTCCCCTGTTGGTGGAAGAAGGGGATTGGCTGAAACAGGAGGCAAGTATGTATATAAAGAAGAATTCGAGAAACAGAGAGACAGAATTGGAATTTTCCTGTTAAAGGAAGCAGGATTGTCTCAGCATCTGGGAGCTGGGATGCTGGACTGGAGAGAGAGAGAGAGAAAGAGAGAGAGAGAGAGAGAGAGAGAGAGAGAGAGAGAGAGAGAGAGAGAGAGAGAGAGAGAGA
>JAQQSW010004846.1:0-14343 GCA_028646575.1 Pseudocheirus occidentalis | reverse complement strand
TCTTTTTTGTCCATAAAAAAGGATTCTAGAGTTTTACTGCTGTTCCTACCTGGCTTCCTTTTTCTCATGTTGGCCAGTCTATTAATTGCTTGGTTTTTTAGCTCTGTGGAACTCTGTTTTCTGGAGGGGGAAAGCTCTGTCCCAAATCGCTTCGGCCTTCACAGCTGCTGGAGCTATTAGTGGGGTGCTGCAGCCCCCCCCAATTTTGGCTCACTGAAAGTGCACCCCAGGACCACCACTCAAGACCATGATCCAGATCCAGGCCACTTAACGCAAGAGCCCTTGGCCTCGATGGATCGCGTCAGCCCCCCTGCTATCTTCAAGCCAAGGGCTCTGAAGCAGCCCAGTGGAGGCTGATGCTGCTCTCAGCCATTCCTGCTGCCACAGCCACCTCCTGCTGCTTCTTTGCCCTGGGAGCAGTTTGGCCTGACCCGCTCTTCCCCAAATTTAGCAAAATCCACTGACCTTTCTCTTAGCCTTTTTTTCTTCTGGCCTGATAAAAGTGGTAACTGTGCCTTTAGTGCAGGCACTCTGCTCTCCTATAGACTGGGCTCCACCTGACTGCCCCAGGGGCTGACCCGGCCTGGGTTGTGTCTGCGGCTCCCAGTCTGCTGTGAAGAGCCCCACCTGTTGAGCTGCCTGTAGCAACAGATGTGTTTTCTGTCTTTTGGAGAGTTTTGGAGGTTGAAAATCTGTTTTAGAGTCTCATTTTATGAGTTTCTAGCGTGTTTGTGTGGGAGCTGCGGTGCTTTGCTGCTTCTACGCCCCCATCTTGGCTGCACCCCCATCTTGGCTCCGCCCCCAGGGGTTTCAGAATTTGACTATGATATTCCTATGAGTTTTCCTTATCAGATCTCTTTTAAGTGGTGATTTTTTTCTATTTCTATTTCCCCCTCCCCCTTGTGCTAATGCTTCAGGACAATTTTTAAAAATTATTTCTTGTATCATTGTATCAAGATTCTTTTTTGATCATAATTTTCAGTTAGCCCAATCATTTTTATATTTTCTCTTCTTGATGTGCTCTCTAAATCTGTTATTTTTCTTATAAGATGTTTCACTTTCTTTTCTATTTTTTCATTATACATACTTTGTTTATTTCTTGATCTCTTTTAATTTCACTGGCTTCAGTTTGCCCAGTTCTGATTTTCAAGGTGTCATTCTCTTCCTTAAGATTCTGGATCTCCTTTCCTAATTGGTTGACTTTCCTTTCATAACCTTCTTATTTCTCTTGAATTGTTCCTTTTTTTTTTTTTTTTAGTTTTTCCTCCATCTCTCATTTGACTTTTAAATTATTTTTTAAGATCTTCTGTGAATTATTTTCGGGCAAGTGACCATTTGACATTACTCTTTGGGGGTTCTTTTACTTCAATATCCTCCTCTGAAGATGATCTCTAATTATCTCTATTCCTATAATAGCTTTCTAAGGGTGTATTCTTTTTTTTTTTTTTTTTTTTTGCTTTTTGCTTTTTTGGAGGGCAGTTGGGGTTAAGTGACTTGCCCAAGGTCACACGGCTAGTTTTTGTGTTAAGCGTCTGAGGCCGGATTTGAACTCAGGTACTCTTGACTCCAGGGCCGGTGCTCTACTCACTGCGCCACCTAGCTGCCCCTTCTAAGGGTGTATTCTTTCTCCTTTACCTGTGCATTTTTTATGGTAATAGTTTGATTTTTGTAATCACCTCTAGCCCTAGTGTATGGGAACTGGTGCCTTTTGCCCCAGAACTTCAGTTCTTCCCTTTAGCCTGAAACCAAAGCCAGACCTCCAGCCTCCTGTAAGTGCCCAGAATGAGGGGGTTTCTGTCCCACTGCTTCTGCACTCACCAGGCCTGTGCTGATTCCTTTTCACCCCACTGCTTTTCTCAGCACAGCTGGCTCTGGTGATCCTGATCACCAAAAGTTCCCTCAATCTTCCTGGCTCAGAAGCCCAACTCCCCTCACTATCCTGGGGGTAAAAGTTCTGGTGGCTGGGAAAGAGGCAGCCTCTTAAACCAGCTAACCACAGGGTTTGCTGCTAGTAGTTTAAGAGGCTTTTGGCAGGTGGTTAAAGCAGAACCTAGCCTGGAGGTGTCAACTCTTCTCAGGGACCAAAGCTTGCCCTGGGATTTTTCTTCCTATATTCTCAAATTCTGCCAGGAAGACCCCAGTGGTGCCCCCTTTCTTCTTTATCTCCACCCACACTTTGTTGAGCCTAAGGTGCTCTTTTAACTCTTTTTGTGGAGGAAAATCTTGAGAGCCTGGAATTTTCTGACCTACTCTGCTATCATCCCAGAATCCTCTTGCCCTGATATTTAATTCAAGATATTAAAATAACTCTCCTGAAGGGACATGCTGGAGCCAGCTCTAAGGTTTTCAAGATGCAATTCTTAAATTTACCTCAGAAATCCCTAATCGCTATAATTAAGGTCTTGATTTATTGTTAGCTCACGTCTAGACTTTACAAAGTGTTAATAATGCAGATGAAACTTAAAAGGCGTGTGTACACATTTTTTTTTCAATTGTTAAATATTTACCAGCACACCCTTGTATTGCTGCATTAACACTGCTTGAGCTCTACAGGACTGCAGTACAAAGGTCCAAGGATTGAAGTCAGCATAACATTTGGAGGCTTGGTTGCTACATAACAATAATAGTGATGAGGAGGAGGAGGAGGATAAGGATGAGGAGGAGGAGGATGAAAATGAGAAGGAGGAGGAAGAGGAGGAGGAGGAAGAAGAGGAGGAGGAAGAGGGTGATGAGGATGACAATGATGATAACTGACATTTATATGGTGCTTTAGGATTTGCAAAGTGCTTTATATCTTTTATCTCATTTGATTCTCACAACATCCTTGCCTTCCTGCGACATGCAGACAAGTACCTGAGTGCTAGTATGTACAGTAAGGAAAACAGTACAGCTGAGCTATGGAGGCAGCTGTAGCTAACAAAGGGGAGGAGTACACCAGCCTTTCTCTTTCATTATCCTAGCTTTCAGTCAACATATATTAGCAGAAACAAGAAGGGCTTTTACTGCTGTTATAAATGACACCAGCTTTAATCATACAGCCTTATTTATGCAAAACATTTTAATGCTCAGTAAAGAACATGCTTTCTCTGGCCCCATTGGTGATGGAAAAGGTCCTTTGACCCCTCACTAAATGGCATGCTTGGCAGAGCAACCCTTTTGGGTCTTTAACTCCCTGTGACAGGAGTGTATCCAAGACAATTGAACCAGGGGGAGCCTGCCACTTAATAGGCTTAAGAGGAATTGTGGAGAAGAGCTCTGCCCCCTCTTCTGCTGCTCAAATCTCTGCCAGCTCTTCCTTGGATTTTTAGGGACCAGGAGGGAGTAGAATTGCTCTTCCCTCCCACTCAGAGGGCTGTGGCTACTATAAGAATGTGACAGCAGGAATATGTGCTTTCCTAGGAGAGCTTGAGACTAGACATAGGCCTTACATCCCTTCTGCTTTGTGTTCCTTTCCTTAAGAACAGTGATCAGATGGATGTTTGCAATCTTGGCTCTTGAGTTTGAGGGGTCAAGAGTTTCTAAGTCAGTGACAACTGGTTACCCCCAGAAAGTATCTCCTGCAACTAGATTACTCCTCAGAGGAAAAGATGCCTCAGTATCTGAAGGATGCTGAAATTGAAAGAACTAAGAAAGCTTAAGCATTGTCTTCATTTGCCTTGAGATCCAGACTGGTGAGTTGCATAGACAGCACAGGTCAGAAAGGAGAGAAAATACTTGTTCAGAAGTCTCACAAAATGTCTTTAACTTTTGAAAGAACATAATAAGTAATTATTGTTTCACGTTTTAGATATTAGTGAAGGTGTGCTTTTGGATCTTGTTTTCTGAGCATTTCTTTTGTGGAAGAGGAATAAATAGCTCTCCTATATCCAGCTGGTATGATAGAACCAACTTATACTGGCTTAGGAGCCAATTGTTAAATTTTCAGCATGAGTGTTTATGCTTCAGAAATTGGCAAATGATACAAATTAGAATTTGATTTATTGTTTTATTAATTTCTAAACTTATAAAATAATGCAAATAAACATAAAAGTGTGTCATGGTACATTTTTTCCCCTGGAGAGTTGATTGTTTAACATTTATGAGCACATTCTTGCCTATATCTGATATCTACAGTGTTCAGAGGACTTTTTCTTGAAAGTACCTCTTGGAAACACTAGGTGGCCCAGTGGATCGAGCTCTGGATCTGGAATCAGGAGGAGCTAAGTTCAAATATGGCCTGAGACACTTGACTAGGTGTGTGATCCTGGGTAAGTCACTTAATCCCAATTGTCTCTTAAAAAAATATATTTTCTTAATCTCTTTATTTGGGGGAGGGGAGGAAAAGGTAGAAGGTAAGGTAATTGGTGTTAAGTGACTTGCCCAAGGTAACACAGTAAGTGTCAAGTGTCTGAGGTCATATTTGAACTCAGGTCCTCCTTACACCAGGACCATTGTTCTATTCACTGTACCACCTAGCTCCCCCTCTTAATCTCTTTTAGGAGAGATCCCAGGCATGAGTCTGAATTTTGAAGATATCATACATGACCTAGAGGGTTCTAGTCTAAAAGGGGCTCTATTTATGATTCACAGAAATTGGGTTCAATCCTTAAAGAGACTGACCCCAAAAAAGAATTTATCAGGATTTTTTCTTACACCCATTGACTGATTATCCTAAACCTTGAGTTCTAAGGAAAATCTCTTAAACAAAATAGACGTATAGCTCACATACTTGAAGCCACCAACTGCTGGGAGAGGAAGAGAAAGAAATCCTCTTCCTGCCCTTGGGGGAAGTACAGAGAAAACTGGCAGAATCCCAAGAAATGTACTTAGAACACACACACACACACACACACACGTGGATCTTTTCTCCTCAGGTCCTTTAAAAGACTGCTGAGCAGTTGCTTCTCCTGGTTCAGTCATCAATCCTCTATTGCACTCCAGTCATAGGGAGCAAGGGATCAATTGGAGTTTCTGTGTCATATAAATCCTTTAACAAAAGGTTTATACGCACCTGTCCTATAACCCATGAAGTCAGAGTGATCATGTCCATGTCAATGAGAAGTACCCCCTTTCTAGCAGAACAGGAGGCTTCTCAATCACCTGTTACACAGGTAGAACCTCCTACCATAGCAAAATGGTTATAGGAGTCATATGTCCCTGGGTTCACCTTCCCTTTGAACATGTAGTCATATTTATCTGCTGCTGTATGTTCCCTGGAAGTTCATGTGTGTAAGACTACACCACCTGAGTTCTTAGATATATGAAATGACAAAGGGATTGGATATAATGATTTTATGCCACAAGGTTACTGAAAATTAAGTCTTTAAAGATACCTACTATGCTATTTCTAATCTCTTAGGAAAAGTCAGGGCCAAGATACAGGACACTCTCACTTTGAAGCATGAAGTGCTAGAACTGGTCTTTGGGAAGACAAGAATTCCAAGAGCAACATACTATCTTCACTCTGACCCCTTGAGTGGATGTGACCTGGAAATGTTCCTGTGTTTTTATAACCACACAAACTGTGAGAAAGAAAAAAATGTGACTGAGATTACAATAGCCATTGATCTCATCTTTGTTAGTTTGTATTCAATATTAGGAAGTTTACAGAAATAAAAGAATAAAAATGATTGGAGAGAGATTGATTGCTCATGACTATGTTAGGATAATATAATAAAAATTATTATACCACCTAAATTAATTTATAGATTAAGTGTCATGCCAAACTAGAAAAGGGTTACTTTATAGAATTAGATCAAATGATAACAAAATTTATCTTGAGTAACAAAAGGCCAAGAATCTCAGAGGAAATCACAGGACAAAGTAAAAGGCATAAAGGAGACCTAGTAATATAGGATTTCAAAGTATACTATAAAGTTATCATTAAAACTATCTATAAAATAGAAAAATTGATCAATGGAAGTGATTTGGTAAATAAGATCCAGAGAAATAAACCATGGTATTTTATACACCCAAGGATACCAGCATAAAAATTCCTTATTAAAAAAATAAGAAAGAAAAACTCAGGAAGTAGATTGGGATAAATCAATTTTAAACCAATATCTCGCACTACGTATAACAATAAGCTCCAAATAGATACAGAATAATCTAAATACAACAGGTCAAATCTAAACAAATTAAAGGAGAAGAAAAGGAAACAACTTTGAGAAAAATGGATAAATGAAGCGTTCTTGAACAAGAAAGAGATACAGGGAATCACAGATTACATAATATGTGTAATTTTGATCACCTAAAATTGAAAAGCTTTTGCACATACAAAATCAGAGCAATTAAAATTAGAAGTGAAATAGTTAACCAGGAAAAGTTATTTACAATGAATTTCTCTAACCAAGGCCTGATATGCAAAATATATAGGGAACTGATATAACTATATAAGAACAAGAGCCATTTCCCAAT
Source organism: Pseudocheirus occidentalis (assembly GCA_028646575.1). Taxonomy (NCBI): domain Eukaryota; kingdom Metazoa; phylum Chordata; class Mammalia; order Diprotodontia; family Pseudocheiridae; genus Pseudocheirus; species Pseudocheirus occidentalis. The sequence goes on along the minus strand of JAQQSW010004846.1, from coordinate 7,947 downwards.
ATAGTCAGAAGATATAAATAGGAAGTTCTCAAAAGAAATGTAAACTATCAATAACTATATGAAAAATGCTCCAAATCATTAGAAATAAGAGAAATGTGAATTAAGAAAATGTTTAAATTCCACTTCATACCCAATAGTTTGACAAAGGTGACAAAAAATAAAAATGAAAACTATTAGAGGACTGTGAGAGGGCAAAAACACTAATGCATTGTTGGTGGAGCTGTGATTTGTCCCAACCATTCTGGAGAGCAATTTAGAACCTTATCAATGAGTAAACATTTACTAATCACCTATTATGTGTAAGACCCTGCACTATACACTAGAGATACAAGACTGAAACTTCCATTCTTATATTTTTACGGAGAGATTTACATTCTAACTATTCCAAAAGTCACTAAGCTGTGCATATCCTTTGAACCAGTAATACCATTGTTAAGTTTATACTCCAAAGATCAAAGACCAATAAGTACAAAAAAATGTCAGTAAGTCATCTTTGATATAGCCCACAAATGGAGAGAACTGAACATGATAGAGAAGTATTGTACTTTTAGAGATGATGAAAGGGATAGATTAAGAAAAACCTGGGAAGACTTGTATGAACTGGTGCAAAGTAAGCAGATCCAGGAGAAATATCTAGTAATTTACAATTACTAAAATAATGTAAAGGAAAACAACTTTGAAAGACTTAAGAATCTAATCATTGAGGAGCATCGTGGTGGCTCAGTGAATAGAGCACTGGCCTTGGAGTCAGGAGGACCTGAGTTCAAGTCCGGCCTTAGACACTTGACACACTATATGTGACCTTAGGTAAGTCACTTAACCCCAATTGCCTTTACTTCCCCCCTCCAAAAAAAAAATAATTCGAATCATTGAAATAACTAATCACAGCAAATAACTAATCCAGAAAACTAATCATGAAGCATTCCCCATCTCTTAGCAAAGAGGTGATAGACTAGACAGAGTGAGGAGCCTGTGACCTTAAGGCCACATGTAACCCTCTAGGTACTCAAATGTAGCCCTTTGACTGAATCCAAACTTCACAGAATCCCCTTTTATTAAGGGGATTGGTTCTGTAAAACTTGGACCCAGTCAAAAGGTTGCACCCAAGGACCTAGAAGGCCACATGTGACCTCAAGACTGCAGGTTCCTCACCCCTGGACTAGCGGTACAAGATACACATATATTTTCAGATATGGAAAGTGTATAGATTTATTTTGCTTGACTATGTTCACTTGTTACATGGGATGCTTTTTATTTGAAGGGACAGAGTTTATAGGTAGTAATAATGATTTGGGGGGAAAAAGAGCTATATGAAACATTTTAAGGAATGCAAAAGAATAGAAGAAAATTCAATCATTGGGTATTTTCTAAGACCCAACTATGTGCCAAGCCCTGTACTAAGACCTGGGGGTACAAAGAGAAGTAAAAGATAATCAGTCTGACTTTCAGAAGCTCACAACCTAAAGGGGTACACAACAAATAAACTACTATATGTGAAAGTTTTATACCAGATAAAATGGAAATAATTGGAAGAAGGAAAGCATTAACACTGAGAGGAATAGGGAAAAGCTTCACATGGAAGGTGGGATTTTAGCCAGAACTTGAAGGAAATTCAGAAAGGGACAGACAAGTAGGGAATTTCTGTTTTTTTACTAGTGTTAAATTTAGCATATACTTTTTAAAAGAAAATAGGATTTTTTATAGTTTCATATACCTCTTTCTGATCTTTGGCTTTTGAAATACTCTTGTTTGTTAGTATTTAAATTTATTATAAAATTTTTAAATTTAAAAAATTAAGCAGATCAATCAGTATCAAACACATCTCCTGTTTTGCTAAGAATTTATTATAGCTGTGAAAAGGTCACCCTGTGAAGTACCTTACAAGGGCTATAAAGCCAGGTTTATAGGTTGTTTCCAAGTTTATATTCGTTGCAGGTTAGGGGCAGGACTTCAATTGACATAGTTTCATGAGGTAGGATATAGGGTTCCTTATTACTCGTGCTATTCCACAGAACATTAGCTCTCTGGATTGTAACCTAAGACATACAATAACCTGTTTAGGAAAAGCACATTTTCTTTAAAAAGTTTTTTTTTCTCTCTCTTGAACTTGGAAAACAGCATTTCCATATACAAAGAAATGAGCTATGGCAAATCTGAACAGCATACTAAGAAGTAGAGACATCATTTTGCCAATAGTGTTTGTATAGTCAAAGCTATGGTTTTTCCAGTAGTAATGTATGGCGATAAGGAAAGCTGAGCACCAGGGAATCAAGGTTTTCAACTGGTGGTGCTGGAGAAGACTTTTAAGAGTCTCTTAGACAGCAAGGGGATCAAATCTGTCAGTACTTAAATATGTTAATTCAGACTATCCATTTAAGCCGAAATTTAAATACTTTGGCCATGTGGTAAGAAGACAACACTCACTGGGAAAAACTCTGATGTTGGGAAAGATTGTAGACAAAAGGAGATGTAGATGGCAAAGGATGAGATGGAGAGTTAGGGTCATAGAAGCAATGAACTTGGACAAACTTTGGGAGATACTGGAGGATAGAAGGGCATGCTATGCACAGGGTCACAAAGATTCAGACATGACAGAAAAACTAAACAACAACATGAAAAGATGAAACTTAGTTCTAAGAAAACCATGGTGCGGTGACAGCAAAGGCAGGGAATCTGCCATGCTGCTAACAGGTGAAGTTGGGAAGGTTGATGTTAGATCAGAGAGCTCCCACAATGATCACATTGGGGGGGAGGTGGTCTTTTGACTAGTGATACCAGCAACTCTGACTACGCTGTGACATTGCCTTACAAGAATCAGGAAAACCAGGTTCTAGGCCCAGCTCCACCACTGATGAGCTGTACTCTGTGATTTGGAGCATTCTCCAGGCCTCTACTTCCATAGCTAGTTAGAACAGATGACAGGCAGGGACGTCTCTTCATCTCGGACTTTCTGAAATTCTGCTTGAATCTGTTTGTAGGTACAGAATGGTTCAGGAGGGCTACCAGGCTGCTATGTGGGCTGGGGAATACCCCAGCCTTCTGCCACTTGGTACCCAGTCTGACGTTTCTGGAAGCTTCTTCTGCCCTCCTTTCTTTATTAGATTACCTGCACTCTTAGTTTACCTTTTAACAGCTATTCTGGGAATCTGTTGTCCATTCTCTACATATATCTGTCCCTAGAGAATAGGGCTGTGCTTCCTAGTTCCTTCAATGCTAGGAGGATCTGAATAAAGATAATGAAAGAAAGAGGGAGGAAATATGCATTTATTAAGTACCTCCTATTTACCAGGCACTGGGCTAAGCACTTCACAAATATTGTCTCATTTCATCCACTGAGGTAGAGGAAAGCGCTGGTCTCTAGCCTTTGTAACTGTGTTGCTTTATGGTCAGGATTAGAAGAAGCTAGGAGGCATCTAGGTGGTGCAGTGGATAGAGCATGGGCCCTGGAGTCTGGAAGACCTGAATTCAAATCCAGCCTCTGACCCTTACTGGCTGTGTAACCTGGGGCAATTCACTTCACCCCAATTGCCTCAAAAAAAAGGAGAAAGACGAAAGAAAGAAAGAAAGAAAGAAAGAAAGAAAGAAAGAAAGAAAGAAAGAAAGAAAGAAAGAAAGAAAGAAAGAAAGAAAGAAAGAAAGAAAGAAAGAAAGAAAGAAAGAAAGAAAGAAAGGAAGAAAGAGAAAGAAAGAAAGAAAGAAAGAAAGAAAGAAAGAAAGAAAGAAAGAAAGAAAGAAAGAAAGAAAGAAAGAAAGAAAGAAAGAAAGAAAGAAAGAATTAGAGGCTGGAGGAAATTCTGAAACTTCAAGAATCTAGGTGGAATGCCCAGGAAGAGAGCCTAATCTCTATCCTTTTGGAAGCCAGGCATCATTTCTGTCTCACAGACCTTCAGTTTGGACCAAAGCTCCATGTTCTACTTGAGTAGCCATGATGGCCCAAAGGCAATATAATATTTAGGAAAGACTCCTGGGATTGAGACAAAAAACCTAGGCTTCAAGTCTGTCCCTAAGCTGTGTGATCCTGAGCAAGTCACTTCATCTGCTTCCCCATCTGAAAAATAAGGGATTAGGTGGCATCTAAAATCCCAACTGACATTCTAGAATTATTTCCCAGAGGAAAAACTATTTCTGGCTTTGTTTGTGGGAGTCTTTCTCTCCATCACACCCCCTCCCTCACCCTCACTCCCACCCCCACCCGTCCCCAAGCCATCTCATGAAGCAACTTTGTCCTACAGAAGACTTTTAAGGAGGATTTGGCAATGCGTATCCATGAGACATTTAAAACTTTGCTCATCAGTTTTTAGAAATCATGCTCATTTAAATTGTCACAGCTCAAGAGCCCTGGGATTTAAACCTTGAAAAGGGTAAGACTTGTCAGCAAAATTCCTATGTTAATTTGTAGAGACAGAATATTAAAACTTCCCAGTTGAAGAGCAGGCAGTGGGGGCAGAAAAAGAGAGGGAGGTGGGGCTGAGCCGAAAGAGACCGACCAACGGCTCAAACCAGCTTTGCCACAGGTCTCCCCAACCTGCTCAAGGTCCTTTCCCAGGGTAGAGTGTGGGAAAGGAGAGAAGGGGAGGAGGGAGGAAAAGGACAGCTGGGAAAGGACAGGCTGCCCAGGACCAAAAGTTAGGCATCATAGGAATCAGAATGTTGCACCTGAGCAGACCTCAGAGACCATTCAGTCCAACCTCTTCATTTTACCAGGGAAGTTGGGGAAACTGAGGCTTAAAATGGGGAAGTGACTCTCCATGACATCCAATCTTGAAGGGAAGTCTTAACAGGTCCTATGTCCACACTTAGATGTTATGACAGTTTCACAAAATACAATTAGCTATCTGGACTGCAGAGAACTTAACTCTAGTGACCATGAGCAAGCTACTTGTCTTGTTGAAGCCCATCTTTACAGCATAAAATGAAGGGATTGGACTAAATAATCCCAAAGACCTCTTCAGCTCTGATATTCTATTACACTAACATAGGATCCAGAGATGGACTGACTTGGAGATGGAACAAGAAACTACCTTTGTGTTATGTTCAGGGGGAATCAAGAATCTTTGTTCCTTGTTACTACTAGGCATCACAGCTTGGAGCCAGGAAGACTTGAGTTCAAATTGAAACTTAGACTCTTACTAACTATGTAACTGGGTATCAGAAAATATCAGTTCCACAAGTCAATCATCAAACAACAACTCCACATGGCTGTCACTGAATCCAGGAAAAAAAGATTTTTATGTGTCCTTCTTGCAAGAAACCATAAGAGATGGTGTGACACAAGTAGACACACCCTTTCAGACAATTACAAAGCCTTTTATCCCTTATCCCAATTCTTATTTCCCTCCCCTGCTCCCCAATGGCTGAACACAACTTCCTGAACTGCCTATTCATGTTTTTCTCCTACATGTGTTTCCCCCCTCCTTTATCATGCATCACATGTGCATTTAAATTAGCTTGCTCCACCCAGGGGGTGTGTGGGTTAATATTAAACAGCTAGTTAAGCATTCCTACAAGCTTCTGACCTTTTACTCAATCCAGAGCCTGTTTCTGTTTGGTCACAACTCTGGTTGGAAACAGTTACTTCTCATTTACAACCAGTTATCTTTCCTGCAAAGCTGGAAATGTGTAGGTGTCCCTCCTGTGGAAACCAAATTCCTTCTGTTTCTAACATAAGTAAGCTGCCTAATTGCTATTTGCCTCAGTTTCCTCATCTGTAAAATGGGGATTAATAATAGCACCTACCTCCCAGAGTTGTTGTGGGGTCAAAAGAGATAATAATTGTAAAGTGCTTCATCAGCATAGCACTTAGTACATAGTAAGCATAATATACATGTTAGCTGTCATTGTTACTATATACATAAACATATACAAACAGCACAGGATTTAGTATGGTTCAGTCTTAGTATGGTTTGAAGCTCTAATAGCTTTAAATTGCACCAAAATTATTGGAATGCTTTATGTATGCACAATTGCTAATTAGGCAACACAGATAATCAGTGCCTTGCACAGAGTAGGATGTCAGCAAATTGCATATTTCATTGCTTGACTATATAGAACAATGTGAGAATGATTAAACACAGATAATAAAATATGAAGGAGCTTGGAGGAGGAAGAGATCAGGTATAACTTGAGTGCCCACTGAATAGTTGGGAGTTAAGTGGGACTTTTAAAGAATAAAAATAATTGGAAAAGGAGAAGGCATCCTGCAAGGAATGCCATAGGCAAGGCATAACTGGGATTGGTCATCGTGTTGGGAGTCAGTGGGGAAAAAGAGAAGAGTCCAGTCTTCCTACAACAAAGATTGTTAGGGAATGGGGAGTGACACATGAAGAGGGGAGTGACACATGAAGATAGTTTCTGGTTGGATCCATTTATCCGCCCCTTCTTTGCTCATTCTCACAGGTATATTAACTACTGTGTACATGAGTGAGTTTACACTCTTTCCAGTATATTCTAAAGATAGTAACAAATTTCCCCTTGCTCAAAGACAGCTGTATTCACATCTCTCTCTAGTACAGAAATTTGCTGTGGGAACCTGTTGCCCATCTAATTTCAACTCTTCAAGGATCTATGATTTCATCTGTGTGATCATTTACTTCACAAAAGCAGATCTAACCCCCTCTTCAGGAGGTCTTTGCTATTCCCAAAGCAAATTCATTACTGGGTCACCTGTCTTCTGGTGAAGAAGCTGTCTACATTTATCTGGGCTAGTTCTTAGATAATGGAATCCACATCAAAAATCTTCCCAGGTTGGTGAGACCTGGTAGAATATGCATGATTCTGGCAGTTTTTGAGTCACATTGAGACATCAGAACTTTTTAGCTAGTGCTAAATTCTGGCTTACATTTGCATCCCTTTGAAGTTTAAAAGAATGGTAGCTTTTTTTCCCCGGAGGCGGAGCCAAGATGGCAGCGTAGAAGCAGCAAGGTCCCGCAGCTCCCACACCACCACCCTAAACACCCATAAAATATGAGCCCAGACAAAGTCTAGGAAAGTCTAGGACTCTCAGACTCACAAAAATACAGAAAACACATCTCTTGCTGAAGGCAGCTCAGCAGCAGGGGCTCACGAGGCGGCCGGGAGCAGAGGTTGGCCCAGGCTGAAGCCAAGACCGCAGCCAGGCCCCAGGGTGGGTAGGAAGGAGCTGAGCCAAGACCCCACACCCCCGCCCCGCAGCCAGCCTGCAGAGGAGAGAATCTACAGCCTCCAGCACCTCCACATCTGCCAAGATGTGAGGAACCGGGATGGGAGAAGGGCAGCTCATGCCGGAGCACAGACCGGCCCAGCCCAAAACCGCAGCCATGGCCAGGCAAGGCCCCAGGGCAGCCAGGAAGAGCTGAGCCTCCCAAGTCGCAGTGTGAGTCTACTTCAGAGATCTAAAGCACCTGCCTGAGGGGATCTTAAAATCACCCAAACCAGGGTCAGAGATGGTTAGTGAAAGTGAAACTTTGAAAATTAATTTGGGGGTGAAAAAGCAGGTCAGCCAATCTGCCCCCAGGGCAAGGAAGCAATGGGGGAAGGGAACTGCTGGAAACGGCAGCAGCCCCCACCAGGCAGCTTCAGAGCCCCTGGCCTTTGGACTCCACAGCGGGGCTGAATTGATTGATCAGGGCCAAGTGCTCTTGCGTTGGGCAGCCTGGATCCAGATCGTGGTCTTGGGTGGTGGTCCTGGAGTGCGCTTTCAGCAAGCCAAAGCTTGGAGGACTTGCAATACCCCCCTAATAGCTCCAGCAGCTGGGAAAACCTCAGCGATTTGGAACAGATCTTTCCCCCCTGGAAGCAGAGTTTCACAGAGCTAAAAAAACCAACCAATTAACTGACTGGCCAACATGAGGAAAAGGAAGGAAAATAAGAAGAGCAATAATACTCTAGAATCCTTTTTTGTGGACAAAACGGATCACAGAATGGAACGGGAGGAAGACAGCCCAGAACTCAGAACTCCCACACCAAATG
>JAQQSW010004845.1:0-14344 GCA_028646575.1 Pseudocheirus occidentalis | reverse complement strand
TTAGTGTATTTGTGTGGGAGCTGTGGTGCTTTGCTGTTTCTACGCCGCCATCTTGGCTCCGCCCCCCTGAAGTAGGTTTTTTTTAATCTTTTGTTTGCACTATTTTTTGTGATAGGGCTAATCTGGAAATGTTTTACTTGATTTTGCATCTATGCTTAATATTACATTGATTACCTTCTCAATGGGTGGGGAAGAGGCAGAAGGAAGAGAGAGAAATTGAAAGTATTTTTAATATTGTTTTAAATAAATAATAATAGAATAAAAATCTTCACCAGAGGTATGGAATTGATAGAAGTAACTAACCACTATAGAGTTGTGAAGGGAATTTGTGAAATCTTTATATCAGCAGAAATTTTAATACCTCTGAATACTCTATGGTTTCATCAGTACGAGAATTCCCTGTATCTCTGTAAGTTATCATGATCAAAACAGTAAAAAGAATGATGACCAACTTCCTGAGGGTGAATTTAGCAAGGCTTGTACTTATATAATAATCCATATTAAGTTCATATTCAAAATCATTCCACTTTGTTAGAGAGTGCCAGATTTTGAGCAATATTTATATATCAAAGTAGGACTTCAAGAGTATTGGCAGCTGGCCACTGGACCCAGATGGTTCTGGAGGAGAAAGTGAGGCTGCTGACTTTGCACAGCCCTCCTTCACTCAAATCAAAGTCAATTACAACTCATGTCATCATCTCCTTGATGTCATGGTCCTCTCAGAAAACAAGGACAAACCACAATTTGTGAGGAGTCTGAGCTGCCTGAATGGGAACCCAACTGGCCAGTTCCAGGTAGTCAGCTCCTCTTTTGGTCTTCTCCCCCTCCCCTCCCCTTCCTTCCACTATCCTTTCTTCTCTTTTCCTCCCCTCCTCTCCCCTATCTGATTTCTATTTTCAGGTATATAGAAAAGTAGATAAAATGAATATTGAGATGAGTTTTCTGTTTCATACCACATAAGTTTACCTTGCAGATTTCATCTTTCTGTGAAATTTAGCAATTTTTCAAAAGCTATTCCCATAAGCAACTGATAACAACATTCATAAAACAGTGCAAAGTAAAACTGATCTTTCTTTTGTTCAGAGTTATAGATCTAAAAGAATCTTTGCTTTTTACACATGGAAACATTTATTGTAAAAAAATACATTAGGTCAACACCAAATACTTAAAATTATTTTGTCATCTTTGCAGAAGACATTTCTTTACAACTTGTTCTGGCTAATATTTATGTTTACGCCATTCTACATAGTACTGCAGGCATTTGGACTGCCTCAGGATGGAAACCAAGAGGCTTGTGGGGATTTCATATGGAAGTTGTCCTAGAAACTTGGAGAAAAGAACACTATAAAAGATATTTTTGTGTTCTTTAACTGAAGGTAAATAGATGGTACTATCTAGTGAGGAAAAGGCTTAAACAATCTCATTTACCAATTAACTCTTTGAAGGCACAGGGTGATATGATATTTGCTGAGTCATTTAATTTGTAGATCAGTAAAAAAATTTCCTGGATTAATTGGCAAGGAACTGATTGCTGAGTAATGCTTACATAATTCTTCTCCTATGTAGGACAAGTTTTTTTATGACACCAGTGGTGTCAAACTCAGAACCCATCCATGAAGGTCAAATACTGACATAGAAAACTATAAATTAACATCATCTATATCGTATTATATTTTTATTTATTTTATTAAATATTTTCCAATTACATTTTAAAATCATTTGGGCCCAAACTTGTTAGTTTTAGAGTAGCTTGAAATTGTGGGCCTAACTTTGACACCTCTACCTTAAACTATTTTCAATACAGAAACAAGTGATTATTGGGCTCATTTCATATATGACAGGACATAAATATTCAAGATCTTTCCCATTTATACATGTACATCTAGGTGTGAAAAGAACTAGCTTGGAGAATAATATGAGACTATTCAAAATCAACTAGTTTCAGTTAATTGAGAATTGTATATGTGTGTGTATCTACACATATATACATATACACATATGTTTACACATACACATATATACATGTGTGTATGCACATGCATACGTATATACACATGCATGCATATATATGCATGTGTATGTGCGTTATTGTTGTGCTTGACTCATCATGACCCCATTCAGAGTTTTCTTAGCACAGATACTGGAGTGGTTTGTCATGTCCTTCTCCAGCTCATTTTAAAGATGAGGAACTGAGGAAAACAGGGTTAAGTGACAAGGCCAGGGTCACGCAGTTGGTGTCTGAGGCCATATTTAAACTCAGATCTGCCTGACTCTGGGTCACGCACTCTATCCACTCTGACACCTTGCTACTCCACTCCTTCTAGGGCTACCTTCCAATGTTCAGTCACAGATTGGTTACCATGAAGGAGATAATTACCCTATATTCAAAATTCTTAGTGGTTTTGTATTCCTAAAACCAAAGGTCAACAGGAAGTCCATTTATAAAGGTAAGCCCAAAGACACAATTACCTCAAAGTATTAATTCAGCACAGTTTTCTCCCCAGTTCCCATCAACTACTATGTTTTTGGACTTCTCTGAAACTCTCCATTGTGTCTTCCTTCTCTAGGAAACAAATAATTGGGAAATATTATGCTGCAAGATAGAATCTGCCTGGAATTCACATCTCATTTGCACTTTCCACCCCTCTTGTTGGATCCTATGCCTGAAGGGCAGGGCCATGGAGCTCCAGGTTTCTGTCTAAAGAGTCCCCCCTCTCCTTTACTCCCATGTCCCACCAGCTACACTACTTCTGGAACTCATCACAATGCTTCTGCATGGGGCATCATCTCTCTTCATCCCCCTTGTTTTTCAGCTTCCTTTTTTTCTATTGTCTCCTCTAATTAGATGATCAATTCCTTGAAGGAAGGAAGTATCTTTGGTTTGTCTTTGTATTTGTATCCTTCATGATTAGCACAGTGTTTGGCACATATTACTAGGTATTTAATAAATGTTTATCCATTCCTTAAATAATGGCATTTATTGAGATGATATATTAAGAAAAGTGGCTTAAAATCATATATCCCCAAAAACCTAGTGTATACTCTTCCACAAATACACACAGCATTAATAAGAAGAGTGGGCACACACAGAGGACACTACAGAAAGGTGACACATGTGGTCAAGACAACTTATACCTCAGAAATTGCAAATATTAAAGACCTCAAATCTTTTCTGTTCTCCTATTGCTTCATTCTTTTCATCTTGGGAACACCATCTGCTGGGCATGTCACTCTCATGAATTCTCTGGATCTGTTCCTCACAGATCTTGAATCTTTGTTGGATTAAAGTATTTACTACCAACTGGGCTGTCAGATATTTCTGATGAGTGGAGAAGACAGACATTTTCTTAGTTCTTCTAGAAGAAGTCCAAGGGAAGAAGTGAAGGAAAAAACTCTTAAGATGCCTCTCTTCCCTCTCAGAGATGACTCACTAGAGAGTATATGTGAATCCAGAGGTGGTAGCTTGTTTTTTTTTATGTCCAAAAGTGCTGTGGTTTACGTTTCAGCCAGCCAATGGCTAGCAGCCATACAGTTTCAAGTTGATGGGAGAATTTCATACCTCTCGAAGGAACATGACATAAATATTTCTTTAACTACTTTTTACAAGCTGTGAATGCACCACTCCCAGCTTTTCATTCTACTTCAAATAGCCCCCCTAAGGTCTGGCACTTTGTACAAGGGACAAATGTGCACTACTTTAAGTCTAAAATGAGCAAAAGTCTAACAGATTCACGTCTCTATTCTCTCTGCTAATGCTTTTCAATCTCATCAAGTAGACTAAGAGAGACATGGAGACCCTTAATCAGCATGCCATCAAACATAGACTTGTACAGCTTATAAAAATGCATGGGCAAATTTACCAGAGTCAAATAGAGTAAGCAAAACAAAATCCTATTATAACATGATTATGTGATAATCTTTAAAAATTTTCTTTGATTGCTTTTAAAGACAAAGAAAAATTATTTTTGTAAAACTCAACTCAAATTAGTTTTTAGTTTGTTTATTTTTTAATTTGAGTGTCCTAAATTATTTTTCAAATTTGAACAAGACTTATTTTGGTGAATCAGGGAATTTTCTTCAAAGTTTCAAAAGTAGTTTTATATTTATAAAGTGTTTAGTATGAGTCAAGTCAAGTCAACGAAAATTTATTGGGTGCCTTATTATGTATAAGGCATTCTGGTAAGCTCTGGGAATATAAAGAAGCAGAAGAAACAGTCCCCACTCTCAAGGAACTCATAGTCTGAAGGTATAGACAAGATGTAAACATACAGAATATGGCAATGAAAATCTCCTTGAAAGTATTTTATTATTATTTCATTATTATTATTACAAACAAGTTGTATAAAAATAAATGATGACTCAGAAATGTGCAGCAGACTAGAGGTTGCTATGTTTCCTAACTGTCAACATACTTTTCTGAATTAGGATGAAGTACATTAAATAAAATTTTGTAGTCTAGTAAATGAAAATGTTAGTATAACTTGTATATGGATAGTAAACGTTGTTTATTTCCTCTTTATTGCAACATGTTATGCTTTTATTCCAACTGTTTTATATTATAGCCTATTGTGTCTTATTCAATGAAAATGAAAAATGGTATTTTGTTAGAAGATATTGAAAAAATTATGAGGAAACAATAAAACCAATTTATTCATTTACTATATCATAGGGGGAAAGTTTATTTGGTTGTTTAATATTCTATAGAGCCAGGTCAGGTAAATATCACACATGAACTATCACCATACAACATGTTTTATTCTATTCTAATAATGCATTGTAGATACCTGTGATTTTGTTTTCAAACTCCTTTTTTATTTCTCAAACTAAATCATGAGACCTTCAATTCTGGGAAATTTACAAGCAGTGTCTATACAGTAATGCATCTTCTTGTGGGGAAATAGGAAGCAGCTACCAAGGGATCATAAGATCATGTTTACGGATGGAAGGAACCTCACAGGTCATTAAGTCCTTTTATTTCAGCATTTTTATAGCTTTGTGCCTCATTGATATGGCTATAAGAGCATAATTTGGTTATAAAGAAGCAGCATGGTAAAGTATAAATAAAAGCTTTCTTGTAGCCAGAAAAAGGCTTGGTCCCCAGTGCCTTACCCTTTCATTACCTTAAACCTGAGGCATCAACCATGTAGCTGCCAACCCACAAGACTCCTGAGTGTAGCCCAGAGTCAGATTAAAACAGATTTTTTAAATGGGGAAATATTTAACAAAATAAAGACAGTAACTCACAAATCATGGCTATTTGTGGTTTTCAAATCATGTAGTCCTCAGGGATCCTTCTATATTGTTTAGTGGTCTCAATTTCAATTTGATTTTGACAACACTGTTCTAATTAACTTTCTTATACTATAAGTTGCAAATTAGGTGGCAATTTGCATCAGTAGAGTGAAGTTCTTCAACAACATTTCCTACACTAGTAAAAAAGTCCAGTCACTATATGTGTTTTTTTCATCTTTGTACTTTGATAAATCTTCTAGATTCACCCTTTGTTTTATTAGGTTTTCCTAAATAGCTGTGGATTTCTTTGGTATGTATCTAGCGTCCCAAGGTTTTATACAATCTACATCATTTTATCGAGAAACAACATCAGGAGAACTTTATCACATATATGGAATGCTGCTATCTGATTTTTTTTTACATAGAGCCCTGTTATAGAGGCAAATAGATTTGGCAACCAAATGACTCATGGTGGTTGTGTGTGTGTGTGTGTGTGTGTGTGTGTGTGTATGTTTATAGCTTCTTTGATATCAATAATCAGTGATCACATTGAGTGAAGTTATCTGGATTTTTAAATCTGTTAAGGAATTTAGTAACATATTAAAATGTAGTTTGGAAACTATCTTGATAAAGAAAAATCTCAAAGGCTGCATTTTGTCCTACTAAGTCAAATGCTTTTAAAAATAAAAAAAAACCTTAATTTTAAAGGATCGTATCTTATATTCTATATGCAACTTAGTCAGTTGGACATTTGTGAAAATGTACCATATAAAAATTTGTCTTTGGAAGCCTTTCTCTATTCTGATGCTTTTATTATGGCCATCTTCAATATATAAAGAGATCGTTCTTATATTTCTATAAAGATATGAAAAATGTTTTATATATGTCTTCTGGCTTATGGGGGGGGGTAAAGATATTGACTTTATATCCTTTGTAAATTTCCCCATTTTGAGATAATACAAAAAAATCTACTCCTGAGTGTCTTGATGATTGCCATTTTAAAAATAGGTTTCTCATAGGGCACATAGGTGGCGCAGTGAATAGAGCACCAGTCATGGAGTCAGGAGGACCTGAATTCAAATCCAACCTCAGATACTTCACACTTACTAGCTGCATGACCTTGGGCAAGGCACTTAACCCCAATTGTCCTGCCTTCCCCCCTCCAAAGAGCAAACTCCCACCAGATTTCTCAGAATCTGAGAGCTGCAAAAGACCTCAGAAACCATCTTGCCCAACCTATACCTGAAAAACACTGCTCTACAACATATCTAACAAATGATTTTGCAACTTTTTCTTGAATTCATTAAGCCAATAAAAATTTATTTAGTACTTGTTCTGTGTCTGATCCTGGACTAAGCAATGGAAATGCAAAGTAAGGCCAAAAATAAAGCAAAAAAGAAATAAAAAAAAACAGTCTCTGCTCTCCAGGAGTTCACATCATAATCCAGTAGGAGAGAGAACAGGAAAACAATTATACACAAAGAAGAGGGTTAAGTAAATTAGACACAATCGTGCAAGAGGAAAGGTACGAGCATTAAGAGGGAACAGGAAAGTCTTTTCACAGAAGGCAGCATTTTAGCTGAAACCTAAAGAAACCACAGAACCCAGGGGATGAGGATGAGGAAGGAAAGCATTCCAAGCATGTAGGATAGTCAATAAAAATGCATGGAATTGAGAAAGTGGGAGGAGGAGTGAGAAAGGTAGTGTCACTGGATCAAAGAGGACATATAAGGGAATAAGGTGTGAGAAAACTAAAAAGAGAGGAGGAACTTAGCATATGAAGGGTTTTAAATTTCAAACAGATTTTCTATTTGATGCTGAAGGTGATACGAAGCCATTGTGTTTCTTATTTATTTTAATTAAATGGGGTATATGTGTGTGTGCATATGTGAACATGATTGCACATATACATAGGTGCATATATGTGCATGTGTAAGTATATATACATACATGTGTTTGTATACATATGTGTATATGCATATGTGTACATGCATATATGTATGCGTGTATACAGCTCTAACTCAAATTAGACTTTGTTGCCTTATCAAGATGTAAAGGTGATCATCACTCCTTAAAGACACAGAATGAAATCTGTGACTGGTATTACCAAGAGAGAAAGACAAGACAGATATCTTTCTAAGGAGTAAAGTTCAGAGCCTTATCAATTTGGCCATGAGGTAATAAGGTTTTCAGTCATAGTCCAGAGGGGCTTTCTTCATTGGTAAAGGGTATACCTATAATGATAAAATTCTAGATCTTTAGGCTATCATTGCATTAATGGTATGTATATACATATGCATATATCATATACCTTCAGTATATTATACATTTGTCTAATACATGGTTTGAATACAAAATGTATACTTGCTAAAAAGTCTATTTTGTGGAGAATCCACACAGGGCAAGCCTTCACATTGTGCTCAGGTGAAGGTCTCTCTTAACACCTTTGGAATTGATAGTGTGACCTGGGAGACACTGAACAGAGCTGCTCAGCACAGCATGCCCACATCAGAGAAGGTGCTATGCTCTATGAACAAAGCAGAATTGAAATAGCTGAAAAGAAATGCAAGATGGGCAGATTTAGAGAATCCACCTCTAATATTCACATGGACTATTTGTGCCGATCTGCGGTAGAACATCCCAAGCTTGTGTTGGTCTTATTAGCCAAAGTCAGACACACTTTGTAACTTGACTCTATCATGGGTATGTCATGTTCGTCCTTTTTGAGAACAAAGGACAGCAACCAACATATAAGTAAATGTATATATTTATACACACTTTCACACACAGTCACACCTTACATTTGTATATATGTGTATCTGTATGTGTGTATGTTTATATTTGAGAAATAATATAAATTTATAACTCCCTCTTAGAGCAATAGAAAGTCAGAATGGATTTATAGTATAGATGGGGAAAAGAAACTGAAATTCAATGGTCAGTAAACATTTATTAAGAAAAAACAAAAGATGACTATCTTATCCTGCCTTCAAGGAGCTCACAGTATAGTGGGAGAAGTAAACACACAAAAGGGAGCTGGAGGGATCAGGACAGGAGAGGGAGAAGGGAAAAGAATACTTAGCTCAATAGCAACTTGTAGTCGAGCAGCCAAGGTGTGAAGTGATAAGGTAATGACCCTGAAGCTCTCCTTAAATGCTAGAGAGGAAAAGGTTTCCAGTGTCCAGTGTCTACTTTCCATTCTCTCCATTCAGAGGGAGAGAGGAGCACCAGGGGCAAGGGTATCTTGTGATAGCCTTCCGGCATAAAGGAGTCATTGCTGGGAGGACAGAGATTCCCCTTCCAAACCTTATTTTCCAGGACAGGCCTCACAGGGTCCAAGTATTGACCTAAGGTGAAACTATCAAAAGGTAAAAGTCCTTGTCTGGGGCTAGGTTTATATCTTAGGAAAAGCCTATGGGCCAACCACAGATGTCGGGAAAGTAAGGTCCTTAATGAGTTTGAATGCCATCATTAATATGTCATAACAAGAGGAAAGGCACTTTAACATTTAAGTTTTATTGACAAATAACAAGGAAGAGTTGCAGGGAGGCAGAAGGAGATCTGATATACAAATCAGATATATACATATTAACATAGAATAAAACTCACATGGGGTGGCACAGAGCCATAGATCCATTCAAGTGGCCTGTTCAGGAGAGAAAGCTTGGTCCTGCAGGAGCAGCTTGCTTTAGACCATGGGAAAGCTACTCCAATGGGAGCAGGGGCACAAGATACTCCAAAGTGTCCTTCTAAAAATGGGATGCTTAACCACTGATCTTGGTGGTCATCTAGAGCTGGCTAATTTGCATGCCAAAGTTTAAGTGATGTGGAAGATTTTGAAAGTACACAGGTTCAGGGGGAAAAGACAAACTAATAGTTGGCAAGATATTTTTTTTGGATACACAGCTGTATTTACCTTAAAATGTTACTGTCGGTGCTTTTCCATGGCCTAACCTTATAGCAGTCTCCCTTAAGGAGAGATTATCATGGCTGTCTCAAGACCACCAAGTCGTATCGTGACGTCATCTTGCAGGATAATGAATTTCTGGAGATCCTAAGGAGAGCAGCTGCGAAGGAAGGGATGAGACCCAGAGAGATAAAGGAAGGTTTACACAATTAGTAAATGCAGCACTGAATGGTGTAGAAACAGAGATTTGGAGGCAAGGGTATTAGGTTCAAATTCTGTCTCTGGTCTTACTACTTATATGATCTTAGCAAGTCAAAATGTCTCTGTAACTTAATTTTCTTATCTGTAGAATGAGGTTATTAGGTTTTCTGAGTTCTATGGTCCCTTCCAGTTTTAAATTTGTAATGTGATTTAAGAGAGAGAATAGTAGAATGGAAGTATTCTAGGATAAGTATCAGGAGATATGAGTTTATTTTAATGCACTTTAATCAGAGGCAGTAGGGTATTTTGAAGAGAACACAAGAATTAGAATTAATTTTCTTAAAAAGTGTTCCAGCTCTGAATTTGCCATTCTCTAGCAATTCTATCTAGAGTTCAGTCCTCAAGGGTGTGCTAAAGCTAGTTCAAACTGAGCTCATGAGAAATGATGGTTAAAATTTCAGTGTAAACATTTGCTTCTCAGAAATGAGCAAAAGCTACAAATCAGGGTTTGATTTATTTAGCTGACTTTCTAGACATAATAAGAGATGGGCAAAATGTTAATAATGAATATTAAACTTTAAAATACATCATGAATATATATTGTTTTTAAAAAGACATTTGTTAAACATTTATCAGCCCACCCCTGGCAAACTTAGCCTCTTAAGCCCTGACTTTTCTCATCTGTAAAAATTATGTGATTAGATAAGATGATCTCTGAGATCTTTCATAACTCTTACAACTCATCTTTTATGAATCAAACCTAGGTTTTCTGCCTCCATTGAGGTCTAGTAAACTGACTCTTAAAAAAAGCACATGCAACATATTTTTAAATTTAATTTGCATTATTAACATTTTTCTTCATCATTTTTTTAATCACCAAAACAAGAAACTGAGCCCTGGTTTGTAGTGTTCACTCATTTTGGAGGTATAAATGCTCATACTGAATATTTAACAAGTGGCTCTCAAGCCAGGCTTTAGCAGACCCTGAGTCAGATGATGCCTCTCAGGTTCCTCTGAATCTTTTTTTTTCCTGTGCCCATCTTTAATAAAAAATGAAGGCAAAAGAAAAATTAGCAGCTGATAGACTGTATTCATTGACCAGAGAGGATAATATGATATGTTTTTTGTTCTCCAAGCAATTCAAGAGAAATCAAGGTCTATTGTTGAACTACTGAAGAATTTCTCTCCCTCTATCAAGAAAAGGTTGTCTTTGTCTTCTATTCTTCTGGACTAACACTTCTTTGCCTCAGGGAACAACATAGTTGAACAATTTCTCTTGTCTCCACATGTATAGCACCATTCAAGTATGCATATTGATTATGAATTTTTGGATATCTATTAATTACTCATATTTTATTAATTATTCATAGTTCGCTTAGATTCAATTAAAGACTCATGACTCGGACTTTCCTGGCAAGGAAAAAAGTTACTATCTTAGCCTTTTATTTGAATTAACACAATGATGATTCTTTGTAACATATGAAATTTATATGCTAGCCAGAAAGAAAATGTGTTTGAGCTCCAGTCCTGACAATTCATACTTTCTCTTCTATACCACAGAATCCTCCTTACCCTCAAAGTTCACTTCACCCCTGGACTTCTCACACTGCAAGTATGCTCTCTCCCCATAGTCCATTGCTCTAATTTGATGGTTTCTCACAGAACTTCCATTTTAAAGAAAGCACTCAGGCTAGTCTTCATTCCTTTCCAGGCTCCACTCCTGACTTTGTCCAACATATCTCAGAATCTTAGAGTCCTTCCACTTTCCTTTGGACCTCTTGTCTTTCCCCTCCCCCATTAAAATGTAAGTCCCATGAGATCAGGGACCTGCTTTTTTTCTATTAGGGTTCCTTTCACTTAATAGAGCACCTGGTACACATTAAGAGCTTAGGAGATGCTGGTTGATTATTTTGATCGTTTCTTTGCAACAAGTTGTGGAATGCTTTGTGGCCTTTCATATGGAGTACATGCAAGACATTTTTTTAAGTTTAATGTGCATTATTAACATTTTCCCTTATCATTTACTTAATCAGCAAAACAATAAATTGATCCCTGATTTGGAGCATTCATTCATTTATGAGGTATAGATGGTCATACTGAAAATTTAACAAGTAACTCCCATGCCAGTTAAAGTGGGGTCTAGTTCTAGACCCCAGGTCCGATGGAGGACAAAGGCAGAGAGTATACATAGGAGAAAATCTTAATTTTCACTTCCTTTTAGCCTCTCTTAAGTTTTACACAAATTCTAAACTTCAGTAAAACAAGAATGTAGAAAAGGAAACCGCTTATATAGGAAAGAGCAAAGAAAAAAACCACATATTTATATATGATCTTTTAGATCTGTGGTAATTAGGGGAAAATTAAATAACAAAGATTGTGCTTCACATTCATAAAGCAGGCAAACATTAAAAAATATCTATATTTGAAAGGGATATAGGAGCACAGACATACTATGTATGTATGGTTGGTTTAATTGGAAATTCCTAAAATCATTCCAGATAGCAATTTGAGACTATATTGAAAATTCACTAAAGACGGGTTATCCTTTCATCCAATGATACCAGTACCCCAGGGATATGCCACAAAGAGATAGAAAAACCCAGAAAGGTCTCATATGCAAAAATATAGATTATAATAGTGCTTTTTTCCCTTAAAACAAATGACTGGGAAGAAAATGAATCTGTACTAATTGGGGACTACATGAACAAATTATAATATACAAAATAGTGGGATATTATTGCATTTTAAGAAAATAAAAAAGAAGCAGTTTTGGAGAAACATAAAAACATTTCCATGAAGTGAAACAGACTCACATGAGAAGAACCAAAAGAACAATTTATATAATAACTGTAGAAGTATAAAGGAAAATAGCTTTGAAAAACTAAAGAATTTTAATCAACTCAATTATCATTAATAAATGTAGTAGAATAATAAATGACTAAATAGTAAAAAAAAGAGTAAGAAATATGACACTAGAAAATATATGAGATTTATCTAAGCCAGAGTATCCCATGAGCAAAATAACCATAGATTTCCCCAATGTTCTATACTGGTTTATTCTCATGAGTGAAGACAGTTAAGGACTCCTTTTCCAAGTAAGAGCTAAGCATATAATATATTGATTAAGTATATAGAAATCTAATTGAGAAATTTGAAGTACTAAAGAAAAGTTAAATCTCTCTTAATACATACAGAAAAATCCATGGTGGAGGCAAAATGATTTTTAAAACACTCAGGGCTGGATTTTCAAGATATCTCAAAGTGGTCGAAATTCCAAAAGAATGGAAATTATCCTAGGCAATCTTATTTCAAAAAAAATGACCAAGAAGACAGTAGAAACTACAAATCTATTTATCTATTCTTTGGTCTCTATAAAATTCACGGGAAGAATGGTCTAGATACACACACACACACACACACACACACACACGGTATCCTTGATTAAAATATATGAAAGGTATAGACAAGTTTTAATACAACCACATATTCATTGTTACACAATAGACTTATAGTCAAAGAAAAAATTATTGTTCTCTTTATCATTTGTCAATTTTTTAATTTAAATTAATTTATTTTTTTGTTTACATCACTCATTTTCACAAGATTTTGAATTACAAATTTTCTCCCCATCTTTCCCCTATCCCCACCCCAGAACAATGATTCCACTGTATAGCTCCTCCCCCAATCTGCTCTCTCTTGTGTCCTCCCCCATCCCCCTCTGACTTTCTGGTAGGGCAGGATGAGTCTCCCTACCCCATTGCCTATATATCTTAATTACCAGTAGCATATAATTAATAATAACAATAATAATATATTTTTAGCATTTGATTATAGAAACTTTAAATTCTAGATTCTTTCACTTCCTCCCTCATCACTCACCACCACTGGAAGGACAAGCAATTCAATACCAGTTGTACATGTGTAATTACACAGAACATCTCAACAGTGGACATAATGTGAAAGACTGATTATATGTCCCACCTTTCTATCCCACCCCCCCTTGTTCTATTCTCTATGCTGTCCCTGTCCCTTTACAGAAGTGTGTACTTCCAGCAAACCTCCCCCACACCCTGCCCTCCCCTCCATCATCCTACCTCTGCTCCCCGTTACCCCTTCTCTCCTGTGTGGCAAAATACCCAGTTGAGAGTTTGTCATTCCTTCCCTAAGTCAAATTCAATGAGAATAAAGTTGACCCTTTCCATTTTGCCTTCCCCACCATTGTAACAGTTACCCCCTTGCCTCTACTATATGAAATGATTGACCCCATTCTGTCTCTCCCTGTCTCCTCTCATTCTAATCCTCTCCCACTTCAGAATTTCACCTTTTAAAGTGTCGTCCCTTCCTATTCAATTGATCCTGTGCCCTCTATGTACACATAATATAACATATTCAGATATGTATTCATATGCATATGTAAACCCTCCTACATAGACATATGTGTATGTATATGTTTATATACGTTTGTATTCCCTTCACCAGTCCTCAAAATGAGAAAAGTTTCATAACTTACAATTATCATTTTTCCATGTTGACATGTAAATAGTTCAACTTTCATAAGTTCCTTATGATTTCTTTTCCATGTTTACCTTCTAATGCTTCTTGTATTTGAATGTCAGATTTTCTTTTCAGTTCTGGTTTTTTCAGCAAGAATGTTTGAAAGTCCTCTACCTCATTGAATGACCATATTTTCCCCTGGAACGTTATACTCCATTTTGTTGGGTAGGTGATTCTTGGTTTTAATCCTAGCTCACTTGATCTCCAGAATATCATATAACAGGCCCTTCAGTTCCTCAATGTAGAAGCTGCCAGATCCTGGGTTATCCTAATTGTGTTTCAACAGTATTCAAATTGCTTCCTCTTGACAGCCTGTAATATTTTCTCCTTTATCTGGGGACTATGGAACCTGGCTATAACATTCCTAGGAATTTTCTTTTGGGGATCTTTTTCAAGAAGTGATGGGTGAATTCCTTCAAATGATATTTTGCCCTCTGGTTCTAAAATATC
>JAQQSW010004844.1:0-14344 GCA_028646575.1 Pseudocheirus occidentalis | reverse complement strand
GTGTGTGTGTGTGTGTGTGTGTGTGTATACAAACTTTATATATGTATATATACATATATGTGCATGTGGGCACATATATGTGGTATATAATACATATATATGTAGACATAGACTGAGACATAGACTTAGATTTAGAGATAGACAGAGACTTAGAGACAGAGACTGAGACATACATAGACTTAGACGTAGACATAGACATAGATATAACCTGGTTGGGAGCAGTGACGTGGATGCTTCAACACTCATCCCGAGCTTCATCTTCCAGGAACATGGGACCATCCATAGCCGCCACATGCTTTTTCTCTGGCTAGAGTAGACCTTGACATATAATGCCCTACTGTAGTCTGCAATACTTTTCCTTGACACCTTCTGGTGCTTTGTGGTCTTACCATTGTCCTGCTCAGACTCCAGGTTTTCTACATATCGGCTAACTGAGCATCTAGATCAGTTGAATGTTGAGGACAGTTGCCAGAAGGAATGAAATTGAACGCCATCTGGAAAAACCATGATAAAACCAACTGGTTTGTCACCCTTTTAGCTTTTATTCCCGGTACCAACCTTGTTTCTTCTGGCCTCAGAACAGTTTCTCCAAGGTGCCCAGCTTCTAATTGTGCATGCCAGGGGCTAGTGATGAATAAAGGAGAATACTGCACCAGTGACTCTTTATGTCAAATGGCTTAGCAGCCTCTGGAGAATCCTATGCTGCCTTCTTCTCTTCACTTTCTTGCACTTTACTCCCCTCTGCACACTTTACCATCCAGTGAAACTCTTCCTTGCTCTTATATAGTAGGTAATGAAAAGCTTGTTTACAGACTGACTTTGCTTTATAACTTCTAGTTAATATTTTGCATCAGTATATATTTTCAGTTATTTATTTAGTAAATAGTTTTGTATTGTGTTCACATTTGATGAAGATGACAATTAAAGGCATTGTCTGTATTTTGTGTTTTAAATGCAGATTGATGCAGTAGTTAATTGGCTCCATATCTTGGTTATATGTTAGACTATTCAAGATACTGTATGTAAGAGTATGCCTTTAATATTGCTAAGGAACCTCTGCAAGTTTGTTAATAAGTTTCCATCCTACAGTCCCATTATAAATAAACCTTCCCCTTTGATAGCTGTTTTTTTAGAGGTGATGTATGCTTATAGCCTCTTTTGTTTAGAGACAGCTACTGTAAGAATAAAATAGAATGTTCTTTTGTTTTTTTTGTGTTTGATCAGGTATTAAGGTTAATACATACTACCAGCACAACACGGAAGAAAAATGTTGCAACCTCAGGACGTGAAGAATATACAGTGGCTTTTATTAAAAAACAGATTGAAGAATTCAACATAGGAAAGAGACATTTAGCCAACATGATGGGAGAGGATCCAGAAACTTTTACCCAAGAGGATATTGATGTAAGTACAGTTACTCTGTTAGAGAAATAATTTACTACAGAGTTGGATATTGAATGCACATTACTTTAACATGGGCCCCTCAGATCTCTCCAAATTTTAATCAAATTCCTAGATGAATAAAAAATATCATTTATACTTCTCCAGTAGGAAATATGGCTTTCATAGAGATAGTACTCCTACTGCTGTCAGACATCACAGTACAGGACTGCATACTTGTGTCTTTTATTACATGTAGCCTTTTAGTTTCAACTGGTAATAGATAATCTTGTTTCAAGGTCATGAGAGCCTCTACAAGTATTTAAAATGATTAAATTATATGTAAACATTTCTTTGTTATATATAGTTAGGTTATGTTTTCTTCTAAGACGATAGATCACATTATAATGGAAATGTTAAATTTGTGGGAAATCCGGTAAATAAACCTAAATTTGGTATGTTAAATGTTTTTAATATATACTTGCATTGTTAAAAAAAAGTTCCATTGATTTGAGAATTGAACTGACTTTTAGTTCTAGTTCCCTGTAGCCAGGACTCATTAAAGTATTATGTTAAATTATGGAACTATGAATAATAGTTGGTGATATTTGATTGCTAAGTAACCTGAAATGACTGGAGAAATTGTTCAATTTGACTAAAAACTAGCTTGCTCTGATAAAAATGCCAGCTCTGACATCCATATAATCTTATTCTTAAATTTTATGAATAATTTATAACCTGGTATAAGAATCTTATTACAAAGTCTGATCATCAGAGTGTTAAAGTATTTGGTAGGACATGATTCTTTTTTTATATATCTTAATGATTTTCATGTTGTCCAGAAATCTCATCCAAAGAAAAACCTCAATACTGGTTTTCCCTTCCACCCAAACTGAGTTGGGGCTGTGAGAACTGTTGTTGTTGGTTTTTTTAAATTCTTTTTTGGCTGCAGGTGAGGATGATGGTGGTGGTAGTAGTAATCTCATACTAATTCTGTGTTTTAGGTGATCTGCCCATTTCATGCCCACATCATAACTAGTTACATCTCAAAATTTCATAGCTAATTTTTTAGTTACGTTATGATAATAACAAGCATCAGCCAGAATCTGTAATCAGAAATAAGATTGAGCCTTACGGCTTTTAAAAGAGAAGCAGTTCACATTAAGATGTAATTTGGAAAAGAATTTTAAAAGACATCCAAATGACTTTTTAAAAAAATTCTTAGTTTAGTATCTGTTTGTTTTTGTTTTTGTTTTTAATTTTGATAAACTGCTGTCTCAAAATGTTGAGAGAAATAAGGAGGCTGTGGGTGTATCATTTCTTCAGCTTTTCATTTTCCAAATAGAATGTGGAGCATACACAGGGCAGATTCAGGTGTGCTCAAGAGAGAGAACGTTATTATAGCAGAGTTTTATTTATCTAGTTTTTTAAGTAGATCAAAATTTTCTAAGGCATTAAGGCTATCTTTTTGGTAGTATTAAACACAGAGGTTAAAGGAGGGAGTCTGTATTTTGATAAAGCTACTTAATGGTTTTTGTCCATTAGTAGGATATGAATGAAATAAGACTCAATTAGAATACAGAGTTAACCCAACAAGTAGTTGGTTCAGACTAAACTACTAATTATTTTGTAAATATTTTTAGAAACTCGTTTTTCCACACAGCTAAATTCATATAATAATAATGATTTGTTTGTCATTTTAAAGTTTTCAGAAGACTTGCATTGGCTCACATGCTTGATGCTCGCAGCAGCTTGTGAGATAGGTGCTGTTATCATCTCCATTGTACAGATAAGAAACTGAGACTGAGAGAAGTTAAGTGACTGCTCCCATCTACATGTCCAGGCAGGATTGGAAATTAGGTTTTCCTGAATCGAAGCTCAACTCTCTCTCCAACTAGCCATCTAATAACTAGAAATATCAATAAAAATAATATTTGTGCTAAAATACCTTTTGAAAACAAACTTTGAAATAAGTTTAAACAGAGCTAAATTAGAGATTTAGTCTAATAGTTTCAGGAAACTTTTCTATATTGTTTACTTTGAAAGATAATAATCATTCTTTATTATAGGGTCACTAAACAAAGGAAGTTAGTGTTCATTCAGTCAAAAAAATTAAACTTCAAAGACTTAGTTTCAGTTCTCAGATTCTCCATTTGTTTCTCAGATATAAAATGTTTGTGGGCACCAGTGTCCTGCGATAATAATAACTGATGTTTATAAAATATGAGAACTTTAAGGTTTGCAGAGTGCTTGCATATATTATTTCATTTGATCCTCATACAGCCTGGGAAGTAAGTGCTATTATTGTCTTCATTTTGCAGTTTTAAAAACTGAAGTAAAATGTTAGGTAACTTGCCCAAAGTCAAACAACTAATAAGAGAGCATTTTTATGATGCATAATTCAAACTCAGATCTTTCTGACTCTTCTCTGTCTACCAAACTGTCTAGGATAGGAGAAAACAAATTTGGAATATTTTTACGTGTGTGTGTGTGTGTGTGTGTAATAATGACTTCAAAATTGAATCAATGACATGATATGCTCACAAAAAGAAAGGTCTGAAAAATTTAAATGTTACCTTGTGGTTATAATTATTGGCCTGTTTAACTTGATGTGTTCCATTTTACTTTATAGTATATATTGTATGTGTTCTTCTTGTTCTTAGTATTAGTAATAAATAAAATGCTAACCAAAACCATTCAGTGATTATTGCTTTTGTCCTTGGAATTGTCTTTAATGTCAGTTATAAATTCTTCTAGGCAATTTATGTAAGCAAGAGAAGAAAAATAATGTGGTGCCAAACCCTTTATGAAGTACCCCGGCTGTACCATGAAATAATTTAATTGTATTTCACAGATCCGTAATGTCAGAGTGGAAACTTTATCCAGTAATGGGATTTGTGGCCTATCCATAGATTTTCTTCCTATATGATTCTTCATATCTGCCCATGAATCTGATATGAATAATATTATATGTAATATCTAACTATAATGAGAATAAATAGAATAATCTCATATCCCACACACTAATATTCTTCCCTCTCCTGTCTCCCCGGGTCTTGGGGAGCCATCTATCTCTTGGTCTTGCTTTATTACCAGTCTGCCTCCTTTTCTTACATCTCCTAGATGCTACCCTTTACACAGCTTCTTTCACACAAACAATTCTTGGTAAGAGTCCTGTGTTTAAACTGATTGCCAGTTACTACTTATGTGCCCTTGTGCAAATTATATCTTTCTAGGCCTCATCTGCATGATGAGGAAATTGGACTTAAGGGCCTCATTTTTTCTGTTCCATCTATTATAATTCTGATCCTATGATTTTTCCTCTCCTAATCCTACTTTTGCCCTCTACACATCTATCTGTTGCCCATTAGACCACTTAAAATTTGATTTTTTAAGATTATATATATCGTGTGTATTTTATCCGTAGCCATCTACCATTACCAGAAGAATGTTGATGTTAAAAAGAAGTGTTTTTGTTTCAGGAAGCAGATTGGGATAGTTGAAAACACAGCATAATTTCCCAAGTGAAATTCCACCTATTCTCTTCTGTTCTATTCTGGACCCGGTTTATATCCACATGTAGTATCTGTTTACATGCTCAAGATATATTGATCTGGTCTGCTGAAGAATATCATTTTTATTCTCCCATCATATTTTCATTCATCTTCAGTATGTATGTGGATTATTCTCCATGATTTTAAAGAGATGAGAAATTAGGCATATGGGTCACTAGTTATTGGTGTCCCTTTTGTTCCCTTGTTGATGTTATCTGTGATTTTTTTTTTCCCCTTCCATCAGTGTTTTTCCCTTTCAGACATCTTGAGGATTAATCTCTCAATACCTTCACTATTCTATCACTTGTAGCCCAGATTTTCTCTCCGTAGTCAGCCTGTTCCAGCTGCTCTTACTGTCATCCTTAGCCTTAGTGTCATTTCTGCCTCTTCACATGGCACATCAGGACTTAAAGATGTTAAAAAAAAATCCACAGGTGGTGGTTCTGCTGGTATCAGGTGAAGGAAAGATCCATTTAGCATGCTTTCTTTTTTGTTTGCATGTTATCCTTTTTGCACTTTCATGTTTGAATTATCTCAGCATGATCTAATTAGGTCTCACACTCATTGCAAACTTGTTTTTCCCCTCACTTCTCATAGTTTTATTGGGTGATGCTATATATAGTTTTTCACTGTTCTGTTTTGCAGATAAGTTTATATTCTTGAACCACTGTTGCCTTGGTTCTCTTGGGTCTCCACTCTTCAGGGAGATCAAGTAATTTGTTACTTTCTTCTGATTCTGGGCCCTTTTGGCCTGATTTTGGCAGTTGCTTTACATCTGTTAAACTTTCATAGGAAATGATGGTACGCCCTAGCAGTGACTTCTCCTTTATTCTCTTTCTATTTCTCAGTATTAGTAGCTTGTTTGAATAGGTGAGATGAGAATGGTTAGGATTTCAGACTACATTATTTTTACTCTTTTTATCTTTCTCATTTGTTGTTGAATCCTATGTTCTAATTGCAGGGCAGTTCGATAGCCTTGCTGTGTGTCTATGGAACTAGCACCTGCACAAATCCTAGACGTGCTAGACAGAACATAATGAACATAATTTGACCTTTTGAAGACTGTTGTCATTATGAATATTTAATTATTAGATTGTGCCCTTACAGTGGATGGTGATAACCTTCAAGAGATTATTGATGTATGTAATCTTGTTTACCCTTATAAAAATGATCCAGCCCTCTGTGCTTTTATAAATGTTTGCTTTATTTAATTCTGTGAACTTTACAATCCAGCCATACAGCCCTGCTTTCTATTCTACATACATGACACCATCTCCTGTCTCCAAGCCTTTGTACTGGCTATTCTCTAAGCTTGTCATGCTCTCTGTCCCAACTTCTGACTCTTGGAATCCTTGACTTTAAGACACAACTCAAGAACCATATCCAGGGGGACTTCTCTGGTCCTTGAGACCCTTCTTTCCACACATATATCAGTTGCTAAGTCTCTAAGGTTATGTTCCATCTACTCTGTATTTATCCTATATGTTCTGATTAATGCATGCTACTTTCCCCATTGGAATGTAAATTAAGGGTAGTGACTTTTCACTTTTCTTTGTGTCCCTCACATTTAGCCCAGTGGCTGACATATAACAAGCACTTAATGCATGTGGATTGAGTGATTGAATTCCCTTTTCTAGCACTCTGTCAGATTGTCTGCTGTCAGTCTTTTATGTTCTTAGTGACTCTTTTCCTACCCTCACCATTCCCTTTAAAATGCAATGTCTAATCAGTTGCCATAACCAAACTTATTAGAATTGTATGTAATATTTACAATTGGGAGGCTCTAAGAGCAGAAGGGCCTCTACTGTGAAGATAAGTGTGTAGTTTTTGTGGTATTTATTTCTGCCTTTTAGATCATGCTTCACCCTCCCACCTTCAGTTCCTCTGAGATTCAATTCCCTTCTAGCTCTGTTCCCAGCTTCCTCTTGGCTTCAGAACTGCTGACTTATCCTAGAACATCTCTTAAGATCTAGAGCCTCCCGGCACAGCCTTCCACTGCTATGGCCTACTTACCATGGAATATATCCCTCTGCAAAGTCTGACTTCCATCTTCCATTCTTGAGTCCCTTCTGGCGTTTAAGATAGGAGCCCAGAGATAAGAACTCATTATATGAAAAAGCTGCTGGGGGGGGGGGGGCTAGGTGGCGCAGTGAATAGAGCACCAGCCCTGGAGTCAGGAGTACCTGAGTTCAAATCCGACCTCAGACACTTAACACACACACACACACACACACACACACACACACACACACACAAAACTAGCCGTGTGACCTTGGGCAAGTCACTTAACCCCAACTGCTCTCCAAAAAAAAAGCAAAAAAAAAAAAAAAGCTGCTGGGAAAACTGGAAAATAGTGTGACAGAAACTGGGCATAGACCAGTATCTTACACTGTATACCAAAATAAAGTCAACATAGGTACATGATTTAGATATAAACGCTGGTACTATAAGCAAACTGGGAGAGCAAGGAACAGTTTACCTGTCAGATTTATGGAGAATTGAAGAATTTATGGCCAAACAAAAGATATGAAATGCAAAATGAATAATTACATTAAGTTGAAGCTTTTGCATAAATAAAACCAATGCAACCAAGATTAGAAGGGAAGCAGAAAGCTGGGAAACAATTTTTATAGCCATTGTTTCTGATAAACACCTAATTTCTAAAATATATAGAGAACTGAGTTGAGTTCTCATAAGTATACAAGTCATTCCACAGTTGATAAATGATCAAAGAATATGAACAGGCAGTTTTCAGAGGAAAAAATTAAAGCTATCTATAATCATGAAAAATGCTCTAAATCTCTGTTGATTAGAGAAATGCGAATCAAAACAACTCTTAGGTACCACAGCATACCTATCAGATTGGCTGACATAACGAAATAGGAAAATTATAAATTCAGGAGAAGATATGGGAAAATTGGAACACTGATACATTGTTGGTGGAGTTGGGGACTGATTCAACCATTCTGGAGAACAATTAGGAACTATGCCCAGAGGGTGATAAAATTGTGCATACTCTGACCCCCCCATACCACTTTTTTTCTTTTTAAATTTAAATTTATTTTATTTACTTTTAATTTACAACTTTCAGTTCCACAATCCCCTGAGTTTCAGATTTTATCCCCCTCCTTCCTCATGGCGGCTTGCAGTCAAATATAGGCTCTACAAACACCTTCACATTAAACATTAGTCAGGTTGTAAAGAAAGATTATAACCAATGGAGTGAACAGTGAGAAAGAAACAAAACAAAACAAAACAAAAGGAAGTAGTTAACTTCAGTCTGCATTCAGACTCTGTGGTTAAGAATTGGGAATTGTGGGAATATTATTGTGTTGTAAGAAATGATCAGCAGGCAGACTTTAGAAAAATGTGGAAAGACTTGTATGAACTGATGCTAAGGGAAATGAGCAGAAACAAGTGAATATTACACAGTAACAGCCACATTGTTCAATGACTAGCTTTGATAGACTTTACTCTTCTGAGCAACGTTCCAAAGTACTCAGGAGGGAAAATGCTATCCACATCCAGAGAAAGAACTAAGGAGTTTGAATGCAGGCCAAAGCATACTATTTGCTCTCTTTTTTTGTTTGTTTTTTTTTCTTTCTCATGGTTTCTCCCATTCATTCCAGTTCTTTACAACATGACTAATGTGAACATATGTTTAATAAGAATGTATATGCAGAGCTTTTATCAGATTGCATGCTCCCTTGGGAGGAGAGAAGAGGGAGTGGAGTGAGGCGGACAACATTTAAAACTCAAAAGTTTATGGAAGTGAATGTTGAAAACTTAAAATTAAATAAATTTAAAGAAAAAGAGAGATGGGGGAGGAGGGCAGCCCAGGCCAGCTTGTCCTCATTCTCCTTCCTGTGCCTGACTTTTAGTCTTCAAACCTTCATCCTCAAATCATCCTCTCTTCCCTCACCACCTTCTGCCTTTTTCAATTCCCTTTTGTGTGTTTCTTCCCACTTTAGGATAAAAGTTCCTTGAGGGCAAGGGTTGTCTCTTTTGGCTATAGCATACAATTTTTTTTCCTTCCTATTCCTCATGACTTTCTTCCAAATCATTGATCTTGCTAAAAGTTAACCACAAATAGTATTACTGTAGGTTGTTATGGGTAAACTTGTGTGGCAGCAGGCATGATCTAAGGTTGCTTAACTAAATAATGTGACATCCAGTAGAACGCATGACTGATAAAAATATGGAAGATGAAAAATTTTGAAATCTATCACTTTAAAAAAACTGCTTAGGATTACTTGTGATTAACTATACCTTTCAAAAACATTGTTACAGATTTGATCCACAGAATTCTCACTTTGCTTTTAATATGAACAAAAGGATGCTCGTTAGTTTCTATGAATAGTCATTGAATGAACATTTTGTAAAGGAAGTAAATTTCCTTGTGTCAGGATTATTTTTAAACCAGGCTACTATGGTGCTGTTGGTAGTACTCAGTCTTAACTTACAAATATTTTAGGATCATATTTCTGAGGAACATAAATTTAGAATTGGAAGGGAACTCAGAGAGCATCTAATGTAGTCCACCGCTTACAGATGAGGAAACTCAGGCTAGGGAGGTTAAGAGACTTACCTTGGTCACACAGGTAGTAAGGGTCAATTAATCAACAAGTATTTGTTAATCTTCTGTTTTGTGCCAATTACAAAGACAAAAATGGAAATTCTCTGTCCTCAAGGAGCTGAATGTGTGTGTGTGTGTGTGCACGTGTGTGTGCACATGTGTGTGTGTGCACGCGTGCGTGTGTGCATGCATGTGTATGTCAGAGAACAGCAGCATGTACTTATAGATACAAAATAAATACCATAATGGGGGCCGGGGACACCTTCATGTAGCAGGTGACATTTGAGTTGAGTTTTAAAAGAAACCAGGGATTCTAAGAGCCAAGTGAAGGAAGGAGTGTGTTCCAGGCATGGATACAATGAATGCAGAGGTATATAAATTGGAGGTAGAGTTTTGTATGTGATGAATAGCAAGAAATACCATCTGACTGGTTCTCAGAATGCTGGTAGGATTTGAACCCAGGTCTTCTGAGAAGATTTAAAAGAGCATGGACAAGTAGAATACTACAGGTCCTTACATCTACCAGTAATTTATATTTGTTTCCCACTTACAGTGAAATGCTGAAAATATTTTAAGGACTTAACTGGTATTTGCTAGACATAATTAAATTTCTGTTGTGAAAAATATTATGAAAGCAATTTAGTGCAACTGGTAGCAGATTTTCAGACTTTATACTTTGAACAGCAATAATTCCTTCAGTATGTGTCTATACCTTCATGCCATTGTAGATAATCAGTTTATTCAAAGCATTTTAGAAATAGACCTTAATGTGTCTTTCTTTATCTTTGTATATTAAACATAGATTTTCAATTTGTAAACTACTACTATTTGAGATAATAGTTAAAGACATTTCAGTCATGTTGACTGTTTTGAATATGGAATTAACTAATGCTTATGTTTGGGAATTAAAGTTAAGCCATACATTACTTTTGAATTTCAGGGGAAAAGCCAACAAATTGATATATAACTGCAGAAGTCTACCAATTACTTTTTAATTGGTATTATAGACCTTGCTCTGAAACCAGAATGTTTTATTCTCCTAAGTGTGAATATGCTGTATGAAGTTTCTCTAATTGATTTGCTGTGCCCATTCCATTTGATGTATCATTTTTCACAATATTTCATAATTTGTGCTCATTTCTAATGAACAGAGTCGTTAGGACAGGCATGTCTAAGTACAACTGACAGCTAACATTAGGTGCCAGATGCAGTTTATAAAGCTATGTAGAACTGCAGAGAACAGTTTAAATAAATTAGCACCTGTACATTAGTCTCACTTGCTGGTAATTTATAAGCGAATCAGTAGAGATGACATTTAGGTAAGTCATTGATCAAGTTAACAGCTGCATACCCACTGCCCAGCTGGGATACCTAATTAATAGAGATTGCAGTCTTGACCCAGTGCTTCTCCCCATTTGAGTCTAATCTTTTTTTAGTTCTCAATTTAAGCTTAAGGATATAGTAAATACTTTGCCTTCCTTTCAGCAAATAGTCAAAATCATTGATATTCTAGTTTAATTCTGAAAATGCAACTAATATTTTGTATTAATCAAAGATTACCTTAAGCATCATGACTGCTTAGATTGACTTTTATTATTATTTGCATGATGTGTATATAGCCATTTGTTGAACTTAAAGAATTTTTATTGTGTAGTATTTTTTAAAAACTAGAGGAGTCATTTTCTCATCTTTTAGTTAATATAAATATTACACATTTAGTTTTGGAAAAGGCATTTTAAAAATGATTGGCTAACAATTGAAACCAAATTATTATGTAGAATACCTTTCAGAAAGTGTCTTTACTTAGAAACACAATAATTTTGCCAAGTGGCTCTATAGATATTATGGTCATTGGGTATTGAATCCAATGGCACCAATTCTGTGGTGTCAGAATATCCAAGAGAAATTCATTTCTTAGTTTCCTGATTGTATGTATTCTTAGATTTTTTTAAAAGAAGGAATTGATACTAATTAATATTTTACTTACTTAGAAAATAAGTTTCTCCTCTCCCAGAATATTAAAAAAAACAATAGGGTGAATATATAATTTCAGTCCATTCCTTTAGAAGAAATTGTAATTTCATTCAAAGGATTGATATTATAGGTTTCATCCCATTAGAAATATATCTTATGGATGTTTAATAAGCACTTAATCTGAAATTTACTTTTATTTTACTTGACTCAATGGAGAGTTCTTTTTCAGTATTTTAAAAGCATAAGAGGAAGTAATTTTTAATTTAAAAGTTATTTCATCAGAATATTTTCTATTTTGTAAATAGAAATTTTCGTCTATCTGCCATCCAAAAGTATATAGGCCAAGTGCTTTATTCTACTTGATTTTTTATTTCAGATTGTGTTCTTGGTCTAGTTTTTTACTTTAAAAAGTACTTTCCATATGTTATCTGCTTATTAAAAAGTTCACCAAATACAATGGTCTCTGTTTTGTCGATTAAGCAGTTCTGATCTATTCATTCTGTTCCTTCTTTGAATCTTCCTGTTCTGTATACTTGGCAGTGTTTTATTGCTGATATTCAGTGTGAAATTCGTTTTCTTCCCAGTTAATCGTAGCATTTATTGGAGAGTAAGGGAAGTAAGTTTGCTAGTAGTTTGTAGGACTAATGCTAAAGAGGAAATGCTCAGCAAGGGTCATAAGGTCATAGAGCTAGAGTTAGAAGAAACCTTAGACACCATCCAAATCAACACTTTGATTTTAGGGATGAGGAAACTAAAGGCCAGAAAGGTTAATGACTTGTTCAAGGTTATACGTTAAATGGCAAAGACTTGAACTAATCTTTTCTGACTCCAAAACCCTAGAATTTAGAGACTTTTGCCAAGAACATCCTTTAAGAGACGCGTTCTTAACCTTTCTTGTGTCATATACCCCTTTGGCAGTCTGGATCTTCTCATAGATATTAGGTAGATAAGAGAGAATACACAGAATTACAAAGGAAACCAGTTATTGAAATAGTTATAATTTTTTTTTAAGTTCACATAACTGAGGTTAAGAACTCCTGCTCTGTGGAAGTTAGTTGAGACAGTTAAAAGCAGTTGCTGGGAGTTAGACGTTGCTTTAGGAAGAGGGGAACCTGTCACCGGTGTTTAGCATCTAATTTATATAAGGCCCTGTCCTTGATTCCGTTGAAATTTGTTGGGGCAGCTAGATGGTGCAGTGAATATAGCACTGGCCCTGGAGTCAGGAGGACCTGAGATCAAATGTGGCCTCAGACACTTAACACAAAACTAGCTGTGTGACCTTGGGCAAGTCACTTAACCCCAAATGCCCTACCTTCCTCCCTCCAAAAAGAAAAAAAAATTGTCTGAAATGATCACTTGTCCCTAAGAGCTTACATTTTAGTTTGATGAAACAGTACAGATCAAGAAATTGGTAGAATGTGAGTTCCATAACATTAGGGCCTGTTTTATTTTTATCTTTGTCTTCCCTTTGCCTATTACAGTACTTGGCACAATTCTTGTTGAATTGCTTACAAAATAAAAAAGTAACAAGGCAAAATGTGTTCTGGTCAAAGCTATCCTTAAAAGACTCATGTTTTGTTTATTCATATTGGGCAGTACTTGATTAACAAAACAGCATTAACATTTGTGCCTAGAGGGAATTGAAATGACATAAAATAATATAAAAATAAGAAGACTGCTTCTGTTTTGGTTGCTTGTATTTTTAAAATTTTTCATTGCTATTTTCTTTGGTCACTTTGATTTCCAAAAATATCCCCACTACTTTACCCAGACTGCTGTCTTGTAACAAAAGAATAAAAAAGAAAGGAAAAAACATTTTAGAAAAACTAACCAACGCATCAACTGAATCTGCCAGCATATTTAGTGTTCTATACCAGTATTCTTCCACTTCTCCAAAAAAACCGGAAATACTAATTTCTCCATGAAGTTCTAACCGAAAGTTACCTCTTCTACTGAAATAGTTTGTCAGAACCTCTCTCACACTGGTTAGTATGTACTGTTAAATCCTTCTATCAATCAGTAGCAGCCATATCCATGACTTAGTAGATAAATCCTAGGGAGTTGATTGAAGCACTTAAAATCAGTGACTTGCATAGTCACAAAGGTAGTAAAATCATTGTAAGAATTTGAACCCACCTTTTCTTGAATTCAAGTCCAACACTTGACTACACTAGCTTCCTCTTTCTTATACCATTTCATAATAGATGATAAACTTCTTGAAGTTAATTTTTTTGCAAATGGCCTGCTTCTGTGTCCTCCTGGCCATCAGACCTTACTGTTTGTTCCAAGTTGCTCCCTCCTATGCTTTATCTCTCTCCCCGCCCCCCCCCGTCCCCCCAGTATATAAACTCCTTGAAGACAGGGATTGTCTTATTTTATTTTTGTATCCTCCATGCTTAGCACTGTTCTTGCCACCTCACAAACACCTAATAGATGCTGTTTTGTTCACCCTAGTTTGTGTACTCATCACTTCTTTTTTTTTGTAATAAATTTTATTTGTTTTCTTGTTTACATCATTTATTTTCATGAGATTTTTGAATTACAAATTTCCTTCCTCTCTTTCCCCTACCCCAACCCCAAAACAGCAATCCCACTGTAGAGCCACTCCCCTGGTCTGCTCTCTAACTTTCCGGTAGGGCAGGGAGGGTCTCCCTACCCCAGCCCCTGTAAATCTTGATTCCTAGTTGCGGGTATTGCAGAGCTTTAAATTCTAGATTCTTTCGATTTCTCCCTTGTCACCCACCCCTGCTGGAAGGACAACCAATTCAATACAGGCTGTATAGGTGTGATTATACAGGACATCTTCATAGTGGACATATTGGGACAGTGATCATATGTCCCTCCTTCCTATCCCTCCCCC
>JAQQSW010004843.1:0-14344 GCA_028646575.1 Pseudocheirus occidentalis | reverse complement strand
ATATATAATACACCATATGTAAAATATATATATATATATATATATATATATACACCATATTAAAAATATATATATACCATGACTTTGTAGTACATTATATTGACTTAATTTTGTGGTATTCCACCAACCTAGAGGAATGGTGAAATCAGGTAGTGACCATGCCACCACTGGGATTTCACAGGTTGAAATGAATTTAAGGTCAGATATGCAGTGGGCACATCACTGAATATACAGCCTAGTATATATATGCACATACACTTATACACACATACATATGTACATATACATACACATGCATAGATATAAGTGTGTGTGTATATATATGTGTGTGTGTCTATATCTGTGTGTGTATGTTTGTATCCTGGACAAGTGAAGCATATGGGAAATGATCTGGGACAGATTCAGTTAGGACGAAATCACATTTGCAGAATTATGCAGTACTTTCAGTGATCCCTGGATGCATGCTGCTGCAAAAGTCTAATTTTTTTATACTAATAGTTCAGTCTAACTCTAATCAACAAGCATTTATATAATCACCAATTAATTGTGTGCCAGACTCTATGTAAAGGACTGGGGATTCAAAGGAAAAACACAAAACAGTCCTTGCATTTAATGAGTTTATATTCTAATGGAAGAGTCAATGTACCTAAAACAGGCCTAGACAGTTGAAGTTACTTGTCCAGAGTCAGATAAGTAGCAGATCCCAAGTTAAAAGCCAGAACCTCTGATGCAAATCCAGTGTTTTTCCCATGTAAGATACAGCCTTTCATTTGTTAGCCAGACACTGAGGTTGTATATAATAAAATGGACCTAGAATTAAACAGTAGAAAGAGAGTGGGCTGGATTGCATTTGGGAAATTGTTTTAGGGAGAACAGTGAAGTCATTAAAAGTACTGCACAAAGGCCTTTATTTTGAAATATTCATATTTTTAATATGAACATACTTCCAGTGAGTCTATGTGGTTGCATTGGGTTTTTTCTTTTGGGGGGGAGGGGGAAAAGGCAGGGCAGTTGGATTTAAGTGACATGCCCAAGGTCACATAGCTAGTAAATGTTAAATGTCTGAGGCTGAATTTGAACTCAGGTCCTCCTGACTCTGGGCCTGGTGCTTTATTTACTGTGCCAACTAGTATGTGGTTGCATTGTAACAACAGAATGATATAGTCTCCAAAAATTATTAAAATTAAAATGTGAAGTTAGAATTACATATCGCCAAAGACCTTAGAGGCTGTAATATATTGCCAATGAGGAATCACGTGGGAGAAATGGAGTAGAGATTGTCCTTTAGGAGTTCTGTGATCTTAAAAAAAAAAAAGAAAGAAAGATATGGGACAGTCATGTAGCCAGAATAACATTTCTTAAGATTTGCAAAGTATAGGCATTTTTATGTATTAGAATAAAATTGTGATTACCTGGTGGACTTTTGCTATTCTTTGTCATATTGGATATTATCTCTTTGCCCCTGTCACCCTATGTCCTTCCTTGACTAATTTCCTTCTCTAAAGGAGAGGTGTGTGGGATTTCTGGGGGGGGGGGTTGGAGTAGGCTACGATAGTAATGGGGTCATTGAGGACTCTTATTCTTGATTTACCAATCAAGATAACTTCTTAAGGAGTTAACAGTTGGGAGAAGTGAGAGTCTTAATTGGTGACATTAGGAAACAGGTAAAAGTAAGAGGAAAGACTGAGAGTGTTAATCATGGTGAATTATTGGGAGCTTCAGGTAGTTGAGAATGGCCATATTTCTAAGGCCAAGTGGCCAGGCCAAAGTCCATGAATATGTTCAGTGAACACTTGCACCTGTGGAGCAGCCAAGCGAGGGAGATCAGAGGAGTGGAGATGGGGAGCCTGGCCAATGTCAAAAGAAGCCATATATGAGGAGGAAAAGGGTGAAGGAATATAAGTGGTTCATTGATTGATTAATTGATTAATCTATCACATTTTGTCTCAGACTCTCATATCTTTTCATGTATATATCTATAAAAATAGGAGCCATCACTATATTATCATATTATGGTCAATGTCTAGCACAGTACCTGGCACAAACTAGGTTCATTGAAATGGGTTGGCTTAGGGGAAAAGAATCTCTCATAGGTCCTTTTGCTATCTAATTATTATTTAGTTTTTTATTGGTCTTCTATGTCAACTGACAAGTATTCAAAATACAGCAAACTAATGGAAGAATTGGACACCCACACATGCATTACTGTATTGTACCTAAATCTGAAGGTTTTCATTGTTGTTTTGGAGGTGGTGGGGGAAGATTGGGGGGATGGGAATAGAGAGAGATGCAAAGGCAAGGTGGTATTGGGACAGAAAAAATAGTGTTCATGAACTTCAAGCCCTCCTCTCCAGGAACTGTAGTTGGTACCTTTTACAGACAAATAGAATGTAGAATGACTAAAATAATATGGCCATAGCATTTACCTAATCCGTTTTATCATCTGTTTGATTTTTAGATTATCACCAACCTCTCATGATTGGAACTGGGACAGTGACAAGGAAAGGTTCCACCTTCAGACCAATGGACACAGAAGCTAATGAGACAGGGAAGAACTCTGAGGCAGAAAATCACTATGCCTGTCCTCACCCAACCAACCGCCATGAGTATGCACTGCCTTTGACAAATCAGGAGCCTGAATATGCCACTCCTATTGTAGAAAGGCACTTAATGAGAGAGAAAGCCTTCCCTGAAGGGAGCTACAATGTGCCTGCCGTTGCTCCAGCTCATAAACATTCCCTTTCCTCTGGCAGCTTCTCCAATTCAGGTAGAATGGATGCCAAACACGGAGACTACCAGCTGCCCCAAGGCCTTAAGCCAGGGGAGGGTGACTATGATAAACCCAAAGGCAAAAGCTTCTTAACCCCAGAAGACTCTGATCCTAACTATCAAAAGCCTCAAATGAATCCCTTAATGAATGATGGTTATTCAGCCCCTAGAGACTGTCTCAAACCAATAAACCAGACTGCTATGACTGCCCTTTTATAAGCCCAATGTGAAAGAAACTTGCTGTGGTACTGAACATTATACTGGTATACAGTCACTGGAAAAAAACTAGGATCTTCCTAAAGGATTTTTTATATATGTGTGTATATGTGTGTATGTATTTATATCTACTTATATCAGTCACTACAGATATTATCTCTAGCTGTTTATATGTATATAGATATATTTAACTATACGTATAGAGATTTAGCTATATTGGTATCCTTATACCTGTGTCTATCAATAGAGTTAAGTCACTATACATATCTACAAATACATACAGTTAGCTATAGATATATCTGTATGAATACAAGTAGATATAGGCATATCTTATTAGTACACATGTACAAATATACCCACTGTATGTACATGTGTCTATACATAAATACACATTAGATACTACATATATACATACCACATGTGTGTACGTGAACATGTATATATGTATATTTTAAATATATAGACATACATGGGCTGTGTGCATGTATCCTAATAGGATCTTGCTGGGGAGGTACAAAGAAAACCTCTTATACTGTTTACGCAATATTGCAGTTGATGTTGGTCTTGACCTTAGAGGTCTGTGGTTTTTCTTGTGGGCTGGCAGACGTCATCTGAGTAGGTGGTATTTTCCTTTCTGTAACTGTGATCTTAAGCTACTTGGTGTAATATGTGCAATCTGTACAGAGTTTTATTTAACATGAATTAAAATAACTTAAATTTTCTTGATCAGTTTTTAGAACCTGCACAGAGGTTAAGTGGAAATGTGCAGCTATTTAAAAAAAACAAAAACCTTATGTAATAGTTACATTGACTTTTAAGATATATTTTATCTGATAGAGTCTTAGCAGCAGGCCTGTTTAAACAATCTTCTTGTTATGGTGGCTCATTTCCTTTCTTTTGATAGTAAAAAGTTAAAGCAGTTTTTATTTTCTCCTAGAAGACCTCAGAATACTTGAAGCATTAAAAGCACACCAACAAGGGTGATGGTTGTTTTTTTAGCAGGTAATTGTTGTTGTTGTTGTTTTGTTTTGTTTTAATTTAGCCATGGACTGTTCTCTTGTGATCATCAGCTTCCTGGGTTTCCTTTTCAGTAAGGATGTGGAATAGTTATTTCTCGAAGCAGTTTCAAGTTTTGTGAATTTCAGAAGACTTCATATTGGCCCAGTGTGGTCCACTAAGAGAACAGTTTTCCTTCTCTCTGCTGATCATTTCATCATTCCTCACATACTCCTCACTTGAACTTTGGGTAGTACCACAGAGCTTTCTTTCCTTGTGTGTCTACCTTTTTCAAAACGTTTGTGAAGCCAAAATGTGAATTAATAAAAACGAAACACAAAAGAATCCTGTTCTTTGTACCAATAGAAGATGAAGGTAATACAGCATTTCTAGTTGCTATTACTGGGTATGATTTCTGATCTTGGCGTTGACTTTGAGGTCAAATTACTACGTTTGGCTCTGAAAATAGATGTTAATGAAACTCTGAGAAAAAAAAGTGGTTTTAATTTGTTTCTATTTCAAAGTGTTCTACTGTAAGAGTGACAAAGAAACATTCCAATAGTTGTTCATACCAAGATAGTTGGGAAAGAGGCATTTTTGAAGAAATACATTTTTCTCTCTGGCACATATTACTAATTCTAGAATAGGCCATCCTTGAGCTTTTAAATTATTTGAAGTGGTTTTTATCTGAGCAGGCTTTATGAAATAAAACTGTGCAATGTAGTTATTTGTGAACACTGTAAGCAAAAGAGGAAGTAGATCTTTCTCCATCTGTGACTTTCCTGGGTATATTAGCTGAAAATCTGGACCCAAAAGACCCAGCCCCTAAATTCTGGATATAACTGTAGTTGTGTACAGTTTTTCATGATTTCTGTGAAATGTATAGAAAACACTGAGGGGTGCTGAAATGTCACACCAGCTTATTTTCCCAACACTGTGGGACTAAGTTGTCGGCATTTTTGTTGTTTACGTGGTAGTACTGTATACTAATTTTAATAATTAAACTTCCAAACCAAAGTTTATTTGGCTTTTGAGTGTATCTCTTCTCTCTATTCATATTAATCACCTCACTTTAGGACCTCATCACTTCCCGCCTGGATTATTGCAGTGGAGGCCTCCTAATTATTCTCCTTGCCTCTAATTTCTCTCCACTCTATCCTCAATCCTGCGTTTTCCTTAAGCACAAATTTGACCATATCATCTCCCTGTCAAGGGAGTAAACTCCAAGGACTCCTTCTTGCCCCTAGTATAAAATATAAACTTTTCTGTTTAGCTTTTAAAGCACTTCACAGACTTGACTCCTGACCCATATTTCCAGTTTCTTTCATCATTACTCCCCAAGTACTAGTGCCCTCTTTTCCAAATGACCTTGTATTTAACTACTATTACTAATATTTTATCCATTCCGTATATGCTTATAAATGTACTTAGGGTTTTCCCTCCTTGCAATGTAATTCCTTGTAAATAGGGATAATTTCCTTTGTCTCTCCATGGTATCCAGCACAATTTCTGGCACATAAGAAGCTTAATAAATGTTCATTGATATGAACGCTGATGGTCTCACACACAAGCAGTAAATGGTAGAACCAAGACTCCAATGGAGGTCCTCTTTAATTTCATCCTTTGTCTCTCCATGGTATCCAGCACAATTTCTGGCACATAAGAAGCTTAATAAATGTTCATTGATGTGATCGCTGATGGTCTCACACACAAGCAGTAAATGGTAGAACCAAGATTCCAGTGGAGGTCCTCTTTAATTAATTAAATCCAGTGTTCTTTACACCATGTCATACTCATCTAGTCCTATACCTTCTTAAAGTATAAGACCTTTCCACTACTTCCCCAGCATATGGTCAGCTAGTCTTTTCCTGAACATTGAGTTACAGGCAACTAGGTTTTTGGACAGCTCTAAATTGTTAAGTTGTATTCCTTCTAATCTTCCTCATTATAGTTTATACCCATCTTTGGTCTAGTTTTTTGGATTCAAGTAGAAAAAAAATGCAATCTCTTCCATTTCAATAGGTAAATTATCTCTTTCCCTTTCCTCTCTCATTCTTCTCCAAGGCACCACGACCACTAAAAAGAAAAAAAGACAGAGCAAAATGCCAATAACATAAGATCTGGGCTTAAATCCTGTTTTTGATACCCTGGAAGCTCTGTGACCCTGAGCTCACTTAATCTCTGAGACTCAGTTAATCACATCTATAAAAATGAGGATAATAATACATTTTACTACCTAGCTCACAAGACTGTTCCAAATTTACCTAACTAGAAACTCACCCAATTTATATCCATCCATTCTTTCCACAAGAATTTTATGTGACACTCTCAAATATTTAACTGAAATCCAGGTGTTATGTA
This sequence comes from Pseudocheirus occidentalis, assembly GCA_028646575.1. NCBI lineage: Eukaryota > Metazoa > Chordata > Mammalia > Diprotodontia > Pseudocheiridae > Pseudocheirus > Pseudocheirus occidentalis. The sequence goes on along the minus strand of JAQQSW010004843.1, from coordinate 8,002 downwards.
ACATTTCTCCAAACTGAATGCTCTTAGAAAATCCTTTCAGTTCCAAAACTCAGATAAATTATTTAGTAAGGAGATGACCCATAAAACATTATAGCATAAGGAGCGGTTCACAAAGTATGGTACATAGACTACTGGCAGGGGGCAGGAAGGTCTGTAAGACCCATTCAGGGAGTCTGTAAGGTTAAAACTCGCAGAGTACAGCTGCATTTTCTTCAAATACTGCAAAACAACATTTTATAACATGTTGAATAAAGCAGATATGACAATCCAGCTAGCTATCTTCTATTAAGCCAGACATCATTAGATTTGGGGGGGAGGAGGGAAGTAAAACAATGCCACTCTTCTCAGCCTTTTTGTTTGGAAAAATATAGTTATTTTTCGCAAAAATATATTATTTATGGTAGCATGTAATGGGTTTACTGTTGTTTTTAAGTGAATTAATAAATATTTTAAATTTATCAGTTTTAATTTCTAATTGTATTAATATCAATAGACATAACCCACATAAACAAGCAATTTAGGGTCCTCAAAAATGCTGAGGCTAAAAAAATTGAGAAAAGCTGGCATATGGATTTAGAAGAGAAGAGATTGGATTATATGACATCTAATGGCCTCCCAGACTCTAAGAAGGATAATGTGAAATCATTTGATCCTAATAGAGGATCCAAATTTTGTTTGGTCTTTTTATTTTTGGTGGGAGCAGAGTGGCCTATAATATTATATTATAGTGACATCCAGTGACATCTTCCTCAGCACTGATGAGGGTTGGCTCATGTCTTAAGAGAATTGCTTAGGGCCAAAGAGAGATTAAATGATCTGCCTAGGGGTCACAGCCAGTATTCATCAGAGGGCAGATTTGAACCTAAGTCTTACTAAAAGACCAGACCAACTCTGTTACATATTATATTGTGCTAACTCTTTTTTTGTTGTGATTTAGTCATTTCAGTCATGTCTGACTTTATGACCCCATTTGAGGTTTTCTTGGAAAAGATACTGGAATGGTTTGCCATTTCCTTTTCCAGATAAGGAAACTGAGGCAAATAGATTTTAAATGACTTGTCCAGGTTCACATAGCCAGTAAGAGTCTGAGGCCAGATTTGAACTCACAAAGATGAGTCCTCCTGATTTCAAGTCCAGTGCTCTATCCACTGTGCCATCTAGCTGCCTTGGCTCTCCCTTATAGTTTGGCAATTCGTTACCTGTTCATCCTTTAATTTTTCGGCATACTACTGTGCTAATGGTGGAAGAGACAGATCTGGGGGTTTTTCCCCCATCATATCAACTCAGAATTACAAGACTATGAAGATCATTGGAGAGGCAGGGGAAAGAGAGGAAGGAGAAAAATCTGACAGACTGCAGACAGCCAGTTTTAAACTACAAGATAAGGACAGGAGAAGTCTGTATGTGTGTGTGTGTCTGTCTGTCTGTCAGTCTCTCAGAGTTCTAGTGGCACCCCTCAAGCTAGTTTAATTCTTCTAATACTACTGCTGTGAAACTGAAAACCAGTGTGTTCACCCAAATATTAATCACTAGTCATTAGTGACCCAATATCATTTGCCAGTGCCAGTTAGCGTGTCCCTAGCATCATTTAACCAGTGGACATCGCCTCACTATCACTAACAACTAATTAAAAACAAGTTGTTTTTACAAAAGGATCTTTACCTAAAAAGGTATAGCAAGAACCAAAATACAACTACCTCTGAAAGTAGGGAATGCCCTCCCCTCTACATATTCATTAACTTCTGAAGAGAATAAATTCAAACTTAGAATGGTAACTTAAAAACCCTCTACTGCGCAGTTCATTTCCTAGTGCAGTTCAGCAGATATGGATGAGTCCCCTTCTTCTAAGACACGCCATGTCAGCGCTGACTCAGTGCACTGCTAAACGGGTCAAGTACGGATTTCCTCAGGCAGGCTTCTTCCAAACCTCAGCTCCTAGACCTCTGGTGGCTCTTCTAACATTTAGAAGTTCACAAGATCATGATCTGGTTTATTCTATATCTGATACTGATACTACCTCTCTCTGCACCCAGATGTTTACTACAGTTCTTGCCTCACCACCACAGAAGAGACCTCACATTTCTCCACTGGAATTTGTTGTATGCAATCTCAAGTATGGCTTAGCAGACAATTAAAAATCTTTTCTTACCCATAGAGTAAGTGGACAGGAAATGGCTTCAGAATACCCATACAAATTCAGAATTTGGGCAGGGCACCAGCTCACCAAACTCCTCATATGGCTGACAGCAACAGGTATAGTTCCCTACTTGTGCTTTGAGGACTGATTTTGCATGAGCAAAATCAGAACAAATGCACAGAGCAAATAAACCAATATGGCTAGATCACAGAATGAATAGAAAGGAGAAATGTTTATAAACATTGAAAAAGGAGGAATGGGCTAGGTTATAAAGAACATTTTTTAAATGTCAGAGGCATTTATATTTGATCTTAGAAGTAATACAGCACCACCAGAATTTATTGAGGAGGAAGTGACATGACCAGATATGCACTTTAGGAAAATCATTTTGGCAGCAGTATGTGGAATGAATTGGAGAGAGGTAGGAAGGGGCAGGAAAAAGTCTGTCTCTGTAATAATCTAGTCAAGAGGCAACAGAGGGCTGAACTAGAGTGATGATTTGTGAGTACAAAGGAGACTTATGAGAGAAAATGGCACGATTAGGATTAGAGTTAGAAATTGCGTAGGAAATTGAAACTATGAACCTAGGTGACTAGCCAGAAATTGGGAAGTTCATAAGGAGACTTTGGGGGAAAGATGAGTTGTTTTGGACATACTGGTTTTGAGACTCCTAGGTAATGTGTTGTTCAAAATGTCTAATGGCAACGAGTTAGTGAAGGAAAACTGGAGTCCTCTCTCTCAGGAGAGAGTCTAGGGTGGGATATATAGATCCATCAAACATCAGCATAGTGGTAATTGACCGAGTCTGTGACAGCTGATAAAGCCACCATGTTTTGTCCTTTATGCTCAGAGAGGACCAAAATGACATCTTGATGTCAATGTATAGTAGCTCCAATGATGGGTGATCAAACCAATATGAGCTTGGAAGGCTCTACCACAGGTCAGGCACAAATAATTCAGATGAAAGAAAAAAGAGGTCCCAGGACAGAGCCTTGGAATTTAACTATAATCAATGGGAGTGATAAGTTGATCCAACAAAGGAGACTGAGGTGCAATCATACAGGATAGAGAAAATGTCTAGGAAGAGGATAACCAACAATGCGAAAGGCTATAGAAAAATCAAGATGAGGATTGCCAAGAGGCTATTAGAACAGGCAATCTGGAGACCACTGGTAACTTTGGAAAAAGCAGTTTCAGTAAAGGGATGAGGTTGGAAGCCAGACTGCAAAAGGTTTAGAAAAAACAAGATAGTATAGACAGATTTTTCAAGGAGTTTGGCTAAGAAATGGAGGAACAAGATGATAGAGAGGATAGTAAGATGTAGGGAGGCTTTTTATTTGTTTTGCTTTTTTTTTTGCTTAAGGACAGAGATTTGTGTTGGTAGCAGGGAAAGAACCAGTAAATGGGGAGACTGAGGATTGAGGAGGTTGGGATAATGGAAACAATTTGCTGAAGACAGAAGGGGATGGGATCAAGGATAAGAGGTGGGCTTGGTAAGAAGGTCCTCTTCATCAGAGTGGAGTAAAGGATTAAATAGGAGATAAAGTCAAATTGAGAAATAAGGACAGATTTTAAGAGGGAGAGAAAAGGAATCCAGGAATAAATGGTCTCAATTTTCATGGTAAAGGAGGAGGAAATTTCCTCAGCTAGAAGGGTGATGCTATGGGAGGCTTGAAGAAAGGTTTAAAATAGCTGTTTTGTAAGTCAGAAGACTTGCTCTGGTCTATATAACTATTTTCCTGGGCCCAAGATAAACCTGGGAAAGTTGTCAAAATGAAAAAACCCCAGGGAAGCAGATGGGAAACCTACAATTAACCTTTGTCAGAACTTGAGCAGGTCCATGGGGTTGCTCCAGAAATTAGCAAGTGCACATTCTAGGGACTTGGAACTCCCCTTAGCCAGCATCTCCTCCACCATGTGTCAATTGTCACCACAGTGTTATTGCAAGATCTGATGTTTCATGGGCCTTTCTTCATTTCAAAATGTCCACATAAATCTTCCCTCCTAAACAGTATACAGATAAAAAGAGATAACTTCTTGTTTGTTTGTTTGTTTTTTGCAGGGCAATTGGGGTTAAGTGACTTGCCCAAGGTCACATGGCTAGTTTTTTGTGTTAAGTGTCTGAGGCCGGATTTGAACTCAGGTACTCCTGACTCCAGGGCCGGTGCTCTATTCACTGCGCCACCTAGCCACCCCCTAAAAAGAGATAACTTCTTTCTTAAATCACGTCACTCTAAATGTTTAAACACCAAAAGTTTCAAGCATCTAGAAAACTCCATTATCGATGGGCATGATATATGGTAAAGAACACTGCATTTGGAGTCAGAAGGCCTGGTGTCAATGAAGTCATTTACCTTATAAACTCTTTGCCTGTTTTCTCATCTGTAAAATGAAGATAATAAAGCTTGAATTATCCCATCTTGTGTTATGGAAATAAATGAATACATGGAAGGCACTTTACTGTTTAGAAATTTAAACTATTTTTACTTGTTTCCCAAGTTACTAAAAAGCATACAAATGCTTCTGCTAACATGCTTCCTGGCCAGTCTCAGATTTGAAGTTTACCATTTTTCTAGTTATTAATATTTTAATGGATAAAGAGCCCCCACGGACCGAGACTGCCCCCAAAACAACAGATTCTACACTTGCTTCTTCCTTAAGACCTTCAAATAACATTAATACAGTCTTTTTCTTATTAATACATTTATCCTGACAAAACAATCATTTCTCCAATAAGAGTACCCTGCGTTGTAGCTACCTTTCCTTTAAAAAAGCAAAACTACGTAAAAAGTGCTGCTACTCACAGCATATATATAGCTTTTCTGTGTTTTTTTGTTTGTTTGTTTTTTTATTTTTGGAGGGCAATTGGGGTTAAGCTACTTGCCCAAGGTCATGCAGCTAGTTTTTGTGTCAAGTGTCTGAGGCTAAATTTGAACTCAGATCCTCCTGACTCCAGGGCTGGTGCTCCATTCACTGAGCCACCCAGCCACCCCAACTTTTCTGTTTTCTATTTTCTATTTTCACTATTGGCCATTGCCTTTGAATTGAATTTCTTTGTCTCCATTTACATTATTGTAGTCGCAGGCATTATTCTTTTGGATTATCATTCTTCACTCAGAATCAATTCTTAGGTTAATCCAAAGCTTTCCTACTTGTCATTCCTTTGAGAGCAACATTATCTCATTACCATCGTTCACCCCATTTTAAAAACATTTCCCAATCTACAAATACATTTGTTTCTGGAGGCAAGTCCTCTAGGTCTCCCTCAGTTCCTACAAATATTTTGATGCTAACTGGAGCTTTGTCATTGACTTCCTTGGAGCAGGGGAAGGAGATAGAATTCATAGAATTGTAGGACTAAAGGAGATAGATAATTCAGCGATTTTCACAGTTCCAAATTGTTTTCCAGACTTGTTTGACCGATTCACAATTGCACCCAGTTTATTAGTGCACTTTATCTTTCGACATTTACCTCAACATGGTCTATTTTCATTCTTTACCATCTGCCAATCTGATGAGTGTGAAGTGATACTTCAGTGTTTTCAATTTGCATTTTAAATACTGGTATTTTCATAGAGTTATTAGGTTGCATATTTCTTCATTTAACTTGGTTTATACTCTTTGATCACTTATCAATTTGTGACTCATTTTCATAATTATATTCCACATAGATTTGGGATGCCAAACTTTTATCAGATTTTTCATGCAAACATTTTTTTTTTTGCTAATAGACTTTTCCCCTTATCCTAACTGTGTAAAAACATCTGCGTCTTATATAATTGAAACTATTTCCTCCTGTTACATTTTCTATTCCTCACCTGATTATAAATCTAACTAACCATTAGCTGTGAATGATAAGAGCATTTATCAATTTGGCCGTTGTAGCATATGGTACAAAATGTCAGTCTATACCTATTTTCTGCCAAACTGATTTCTACTTTTCCTAGTTCTTGCTGAATCAAATTTCCCTCCTCCATTAGGTGTATGTTCTTGATTTTTACCAAAACCAGGCTGCGATACTTGTTAGTTTCTTAGTACTGCTAGTTTAAAAATCAGTACCAAATAGTTTTGGTAATTATTGCTTTATAATTTGAATTGTTAATACTAGACCCCTTAACACATTTTAAAGAGATATGCTGCCCCCTCCTGGTATTTGACCAAATAGCAAATTCTGTAATATTTTGAAGATGAAAGATAACAAAGTCTAGGTTATTAGATCATTATTTTTTCTCTTTAGCAGTGGCCTTTATAGATTCATTGCACACATTCCTTATTTTGCATATACAAATTTCCTTTTTCTAGTTCATGGTCACATCTTTTATCTACTTGATAACAAATTATGTCTTTCTTTCCACTTCTAATTCCACTGTCCTCATACCAGGCAATAACTGCTAAACCTGTCCCTTCCCATTCCTTCCTGGGAAAGAACATCTGCTCTGTCATCCTCTACTTCCTATTTCAGCTTTAATAACTCTTTTTCTTTCTCAGTGCTTTGATAATACAATCATCATCTAGTCTAGATAATCATGCCAAATCTCTAGGAACTCCTTTGGGAAGGTAAAATGTTGGATATATGAAATAACCAGTTTCATAAGAGTATCAAAAAAAGAACCTCTTCATTAATCCATGTATGGAGAAGCTCATCACCAGTAACCACCTGATAATTATTTCACCACAACCCAAGAAACAAAAATAGATGTAAAATGACCCTTGCTCTATGTGGCCACCCTTCCATGGTGTGTTAGTAGTAGTGGAAGAGGGGGGTGGAACCAAGATGGCGGCGTAGAAACAGCAAGGTCCCACAGCTCCCACACTGCCACCCTAAACACCCAGAAAATATGAGCCCAGACAAAGTCTAGTAAAGTCTAGGACTCTCAGACTCACAAAAATACAGAGAACACACCTCTCGCTGAAGGCAGCTCGGCAGCAGGGGGCTCATTGCGGCCGCCAGAGCGGAGGCTGGAACAGACTGAAGCTGAGACAGAGGCCAGGCCTGGGACAGTAGGAAGGAGCCGGGCTGAGCTGAACCAAGCCCCCGTAGCCAGCCTGCAGTGGTTCTACAGCCTCCAGCACCTCCACATCTGCCAAGGCATGAGGAACGGGAAGGGAGAGGGGCAGCTCGCACTGCAGCGGTGCAGAGACCCGGCCAGCCCAAAACTGCAGCCACAGCCAGGTAAGGCCCCAGGGCGGCAGGAGGAGCAGAGCCTCCCAAGCCTAAGCATGAGTCTACTTCAAAGAAAATCTAAAGCACCTGCCTGAGGTGAGCTTTGGTCAGAGACCGTTAGTGAACGATGAAACTCTGAAAATTAATTTGGGGGTGATAAAGCAGTGCGGGCCAATCTGCCCTCGGGGCAATGAAGCAGTGGGGGAAGGGAACTGCTGGATCTGCCGGCAGGCCCCACCAGGCTGCTTCAGAGGCCCTGGCCTGCGGACTCCGGAGGGGGGGCTGAATCGATAGATCAGGGCCATGTGCTCTTGCGTTGAGTGGCCTGGATCCAGATCGTGGTCTTAGGTGGTGGTCCTGGGGTACACTTTCAGCAAGCCAAAGCTGGGGGGACTTGCAACACTCCCCTAATAGCTCCGGCAGTTGGGGAAACCCCAGCGATTTGGAACAGAGTTTCCCCCCTTGGAAGCAGAGTTTCACAGACCTAAAAAAAAACCAACCAATTAATTGACTGACCAACATGAGAAAGAGGAAGCAAAATAAAAACACCAATAAAACTCTAGAATCCTTTTTTATGGATAAAAAGGGTCAAAGCATGGAACAGGAGGAAGAGAGCCCAGAAATCAGAACTCCCACACCAAATGCTTCCACGACAATTGAAGAATGCCTAGAAGCTATACATCAACAGAAAAAGGACTTTG
>JAQQSW010004842.1:0-14344 GCA_028646575.1 Pseudocheirus occidentalis | reverse complement strand
TAACTTATGAAACTTTCCTTAGCATGAGGATAGGTGAAGGGAATACAAATGTATATATATGTATACTTACACATAGGTCCATATAGGAGGCTATATATGTGTATGAATACATATCTGAGCATGTGTGTATATGTGTATATAGAGGGTATGGGATGAATTGAATGTGAAGGATGATACTTTAAAAGGCGAAATTCTGAGGTGAGAGAGGAGTAGAATGAGAGGAGACAGGGAGAGACAAAATGGGATTAATCATCCCATAGAGAAGAGGCAAGGGATAACTATTACAATTTTACTTCCAATTACTCTCATTGAATTTGGCTTAGGGAAGAAATGGCATAAACTCTAAACTGGGCATCATGCCACACAGGAGAGTAGGGGGCATGGGGATGAGAGTTGGGATGACCGAGGGGAGGGCAGGGTCTAGGGGAGGGATGCTAAAAGCACACACTTCAGTAAACAGACAGGGACAGGGACAGGGTAGAGAACATAACAAGGGGGGAGAGGGATAGGAAGGAGAGACAGATGATCACTGTCACAGTATGTCCACTATGAAGATGTCCTGTATAATCACACATCCACAGCCTGTATTGAATTGAGTGTCCTTCCAGTGGGTGTGGGTGACAAGGGAGGAATCAAAAGAATCTAAATTTAAAGTGCAACTAGGAATTAAGATATACAGGGGCTGGGATAGGGAAACCCTCCCTGCCCTACCAGAAAGTAAGAGAGCAGAGCAGGGGAGGGGCTTTACAGTGGGATTGCTGTTTTAGGGTTGGGACAGGGGCAACAAGAGGAGAAAATTTGTAATTCAAAAATGTCATGAAAATGAATAATGTAAACAAGAAAACAAACAAACGAACAAAACCCTTGACACCATTGCTCAGTCTCAGCTCCTTTCCCTAGATTCTGACAATGAGGTCGCTCTTCTAGCAAAGACCAACCCCTTCCTTGATATACACTTGATCTGATCCCCTTTCACTTTCTTCAGCATGCTGTCCCTTCAATCATCTTTCTTCTCTATCTCAACCTTAGTTGTGACTTGAGAATGATTTCTTTCATATTTCCTCCCAAACCATTTTAAACACATGCAACAAAAAATTCTAAAGTCTCTGATTCAGTCATCCCTTATCTTTGTCAAAATGAGATATTCTATCAATGCTATATTTTGTTTTGTCTTTTCCATGATCACTGATATCCAGCATCTTTTAAGATAACCAGTCAGTGAAAGGCAAATTTTATTCTGATAGGATGAAGACTTCACAAAGCCATCCAAAAGAATGAAAGCACAAGTATAGAACTGAATTGGCTAACTCTAGGGTTAAGGTTGGATAGGGTAGAAAATGAAGTCAGAGCAGGGATAACAGGAATAATGGCCTGAGAAACTACTGAAGGCTACAGAGATCAGAGGTCTTAATGAGAGCAAAGAATGGGTTTAGGATGGAGTGAAGCATAAAGAAGATTTGAAAGGATATAAGGTTAAAGTTACATAGAGGAATGTCAAAAATTTTAAAGTAATGAAACAGAACACTTGTTAGGAATGACGAGATCCAATATGTGATCATGTCTATGTATATGTGAAGTGGAGAGTAGATAGGGGATTTAAGGAAGTTGAGGAACTGAGAGGTTTGAAAATTGAAAATTATGACAGAGAATGAGTTTCATTGTATCCCTGACATTCTTTTTTATAGGTAGAAAAGAACTGATGCTGTTTCGTAAGGAGCTAAATGTATGGAGTCCAAGCTCACTGCATTCTCTAAGTTTCTTCAATTCTGATTGGACCCTTTAAATTCAGATTAAGGGGTCCCCAGGATCCCTAAATATTTTTCTTGGCAGCAGGGACTTGGGAATTTGCATTGGCCCTGGCTCTATTATTCAAAGGACCAAAGATAAAGCGAATTCTAAGACTTTGCTATCTAAATCCAAATTAATGTTTGATGGAACCAGAAGTTTCCAGAAACAACCCTTCAGAATTATTAAAGGCTCAAGGCTGGTCTTCTTATCTAGGATTGATGTTAATAAAAACAGACCCTTAGCTAAACCATTTTGAACATAAACAATGAGATATCCTATCACTGAGGTGACAGTTACTTCCTTTGTACTTTCCCTGACCCCACAAAAAAGTGTTGTTTTGGGGGAGGGTGTATATTTTAAGTGAAGTCAATTAAAGTTGTTTTTAAAAAAAACTGGAGACGCATGGGGTTATTGTCACATCTGGGACCTATTTAGACATGCCTTTAGTAATGGAAGGAACCTCAAAGGGTTTAATCAAATGTTCAGCTAATCACTGAATTCACATTGTGCTAGAAGTAAATAAGAATGGGAAGCAACTTTTATATTCCACAAAAAGTATCTGATATATATGCCTGCACTGGACTGAATTCAAATCTAGCCTTGGGCACTTACTGTGTAATCCTGGGTAAGTCACTTGACTATGTTTGCCTCAGTTTCTTTATCTATAAAATGGTAATAATAATAATAACCCTTACTTCCCAAAGTTTTTGTGAAAACCAAATGAGATTATAATGCTAATTCTTCTTCTCCTCTCCATTGATACAGACTGAAACCCACCTGTGCCTGTACAATTCTTCCACAAATTGGCCATGTAATTTCTGTCCATTTTTTTTCAGTGGACCTGCCGCCCTTTCTTTTTACAGGACAAGGATACCAGTGTTGCATTTGGGCTATTTATCTATTATACCTTACCTTAATCAGCTCATTTTATCACACATGGTGATACAGTGACATCATTTATTACAGATCTTTGCTTTAATAAGTTGATGGTATACTACTAGTGTGAGTAATGATTCCCACATCAGCGATGATTCATTTTCCATTGGTTAAAATATAATCAGTTGCATTTTGTTGGGATGTGATTTGGAGCTCACTTTGTTCAGTGCTTATAGATTCTTTTCTTGAATAAAGTATTCATGATATAAAAGCATGAGAGGAGGAACCCAGTCTTTCAGAGGGAATGGACTTTGTGGAAAGGAGGGGATTTCTCTGTCCTTCCTCTGCATTAGCTACATTGCCTTGAAACAGATCTTTTTAACCAGGAAGATACATTGCATCCAGCAGGGAACAGAGATACTTGTAGATATGTAGATAGTCATGGATACAGAGAAGAAATCACTCTGGGGAGAAAGCAGCTTCTGGGAACAAGTCCTCTGTCAGCAGAGAAGGAAGTAGCTATGAACTCAAGGAAGAGTTAGCCTTAGTTACTACTTTGTCAGGATTGTACAAAGACAGAAAAGACACTGAGGTCCTTCATCAACTATGTTGTGAGTTGCCTTGGCCTCATGTGTGGTTCACTATCATTATATTCTGTGTCCACACTTTTTCTGTATGCTATGTATATTTGTGGGAAGGTATGCTCCAGGATTATAGGGAGAATGTTTTGTAGCTACCATTCTTGCCACGAGATCTTAATAAATGCTTTTGTAAGAACTAATTGTGGTTATTAGTTGATTGTTAATGGAAAACACACTAGTGGGGGATTGTGAGCTACAGTATTAGAACTATATTACCTAGAATCTGGTAGTAACAGTTACCCTCTGAGGATGCAACTTGAGAATATGATTGCAAGTTGAGAAAGCATTCCGGAGGGAGTGTTTCACAAGCATGGTAGAACTTACCAGAGCTTGTACTCAGATAGTATAGCCTCCAGAACCCAGGGTCATCTCTAAGCCTCAATGAGGTATTGAAGTAGGACCTTACAGAGGTTCCAGAGATGCAAAGATGAAAAACAACACACATAACAGTTCTTCCCCTTGGTGCCCTCCCAAAGGAGCAGAGCCCCAGTGGGACACACAGTGCAACAAGCAGAGGAGCCAAATCACCAAGACAACCATCAACATGCTTTTCTACTTGATGAAACTGGTTTGCCTGGATCCATCCTTCTAGAATACACCTGGGACCATCAGTTCTAGAATACAGATGCTCAAGAATAGTAGGGTTCTGTGACTGATTTCCAAATACACCAGCAAATGTAAGCACTCTTTCTCCTCTCTAAGTATTCTAGTTTATTCCACTACTTCTATTTGTGGGAAATGATAGCATAATCACCTGCTAAATAGCCCCTAGCCAAGCTCTTATGGTTCAGCCAAATTCTCATGCTAACAGATGTCATAAAACTCTAGTGAAAATTATTGCTTCAGTTAAAGTTTATTAAAGCGTGCTAATAAAAATTCTTGTGTGTGCTGTTATTTTATGTCTGGGCCCTTTAAATGTTATAATGGGAGTGGAATCTCAGAACAAAAGTCAAACTAGAAAATGGTGCCAAAACTATTTCTGAAAAGATTACATTACCACAGAGTAACCTGGACCAAAAATAAAAGATATTTTACCACTGTTTGAGGTAACCAACTGAACCCACACCACAGAAAATGCCTGAGTGAAAGAATTGTAGATACAACACACTGATTCCCCAGTTGCCTTTCTGATGATCAGTATTTTAGAAAACATAGAATTAAACTCTCAAGAAGAAAACTTCCTCTAAAACCCAGATAGTGCAACCATACCATGACTTGGCTCTCAATTTACAAAAAAAATAAAACTACCTACATTCAGTCAATAAGCATTTATTAAGTGCTTACTACAAATCTGGCACTAGGCTAAGTGCTTGGGATACACAAAGAAACAAAATATAGCCCTTGTCCTCAAGGACTACACAGTCTACAGATTATGAGGAAGACAAGAAGCAACCAAATATGTATAGACAAGCTATATACAGGATAAATAGGAAATAATCAAAAGAGGGAAGGCAATTAAAAGGAATTAGAGAAGGTTTGCTGTAAAAAGGTGGAATTTTATTTGAGACTTAAAGGAAGCCAGGGAGGTCAGTAGACTGAGTGGATGAGGGAGAGTGTTCTGGGTATGAGGGATAGTAGAATGGTGGCATGATTGCCTGTAATATATTTTGCTTGGTTTCTGAAAATCTGTGGAACCTCTCTTACTAGAGAACCCTTTTCTGGAGGTTGGAATTGGTGGTTTAACTTTCTTACATGTTCCTAGAGACAATCAAATCACACTAACAAGGTCACAAAGATCCTTTCTCTCTTCATTGATGGGCTCTTTCCCTAATGTCAGCTCTAGCCTAGATATGACCTGGGACACAACCACTCTGGCAATGTAGTCTATAAGCATGACCCTGGCATGGCACCCACACCTCATTCTCTCCTTGAGCTGACTCATTTACCCCAGTTGACCTCATACTATCAGGCCTGTGATTTGTTCCCAGTGTGGGGTTGACAGGTCGTGATTACAACCAACTAATCTTTCCCAAGTTCCTAAATTTAACACTGGTGAGAGAGAGAGAAAAGTGGGGTAAAGGTGGGGGAGAGAGAAAAAGTGTACTCCTACAGCTTGCTACTACAACTTCTGAGCCCCTACCAATATCCTTCCTATTTATGTAACATCAGTCATAGTAGTTCCACTATTTACTGATTCTTAGACATAGTTCTGGGCTGACTTTGACCCAGGTCAGTCTCTCAATAATTAAGGTTTGATATTGGAACAAAATGAAACATTCATAAGTCTCTCAACAGTTAGTAAAAAGAAATTAACTTAGCCATGGCAGGAGAAGGATATTCAACAAAAATAGGCATAGATCAGAATTCAAATTGATTCAGCTAAGAGAAGCTCCTTTACCTGTTATCCATTGAGATCCACCAGCCAAGCTCTGGGGTTCCTCATGGTTGCCTTATACGAAAGAGATGAGGAAATGTCATCAACAGTCTGAACATTTAGGTGCCTGAGCCAACCAAATCTTGGGAAATTTCTCAATACCTTTTAAGGAAAAGATAGCCTAACTTGCAGGGGTGGATGGGTTATGATATTGCTCCCACCACAAACAAAATACTTACTAAATGAAAAGACAAAAGCAATAATAATCATAATGTTGTCTGCTCCTCTTCTGGTCTTCACAATTCTGCTGAATAAAGTCAATATTCTTTTCCTCTTGAACTGATGAAGCAGTGACATGCTCTTTTAGTTTAACCAGAAGCTAAGACTTTTGTTATGTTCTTTTAGAGGTAGATAATATATCCACATAATACTTGTTCAGTGACAAGCAGTACCTTTGAGCCAGAGAACTGCAAAACTGTTCAGGTTAGTTTTCCGGGCAAGGCAGAAAAGCCCATCCAACTCTTCATTCAATAGGATTCTGCTTTCTCCAAACAGCTTCTAAGAAAGTAAAACCTTGACTCCTAATAAGAACAGCTCATAGTGAGCACAGATACAGCTTAACATTTCCCCTCTATTTCTCCTTTTCAAAACAGACAGTAAGAGAAGGCATTGGGTCATCTGAGAAGTTTCTTTTTTCTCAGACTATACATAGAACTTAAGAGCAATAACCTCAGATAGCTCTTTACACAGAAACAGAACTCAGTTCTTCTCTAAGCAGTATAACAGCTAAAGAGCTTTCTCTAGTCAAGTAGTCCCTCTCCCTCAATCAAAGGAGAAAACAGGGAAGAATGCGCAGATGAGAATAATTTGTTCCAAAGACTGTGAAGGCAGCTGAGGCAGGCTTTGTGGAGCACTCAGAGCTGGGTCAGACACTAAAGGCTCCAAGGTCATCCACTGCATCCTGGGCCATCACCAGTCATCCTGATTTTTGTCTTTCTCCTGGATTTCAAGGACTCTGGAAGAGAATGACAACTTTGTGTCTCACTTCAATCTAATTCTCGAGAAAATCAAGATAACACCCTGTGATGCCATTGGTCCTTTTTGACAATGAAGGATGAACAAGATCAACCACATCTGTCTGCTTTAGATCCCCCATTCTCTAGTTCATAACCTTATAATTATCTAGTCTCTCTATATTCTCTGTATTCCTCATTGAATCAAAACTTCCAAAGTATCTATTTTCACCTTTCTCCTCAAGGCAGTTTTTGCCACTTCTTTAAAAGGCTTACATCACCCTGTGCCCTCCCTCTTCCCCCATTGTCCTTTTCCACTGTGCCTTACTCCTAGAACAAGATACTTCCTATAGGTGACAGAGAAAGCATTTGTTCCATTTTCCCTCACCCCTGCCCCTGATTATGCAGCAATACCGCTGATCTATATCCTTCTCCAGGTTAACTTCTTTTCTCCATTTTCCTCAAAATTTCCTTCCTGAGTACATGTGCTCCTGCTCTCCCAGGTGCCCGTTGCTCCCCAGAGCCACTCTATCTGGCTTTTATTAGCTGGGTGTGGTGGTTATGATTAGAGAGCTGTCAGCTTATTTTTATCAGGGAAGTATTCTGTATACTCTAGCAGAATTGAGCTGATGGATTGTGGGTGGCCTTAAAGATATACTCTCAGAAGCTAAGAAACAATGTCCAGACAACCCTATGTTCTTAGAAGCCAAGAGACCCTTAGAACAATGTACTCAATGGAGACAGCCTATCTATGATTTTACAGAACAAAAATCTTATCTTTTATCCCATCTATGTTTATCTCCATCTAATGCTGGAGGGAAAGCAGGCCCAATGAGAATAGTTTAATGACATACATCACTAAAAGATAATGATGTTCTTGAGCCATCACTGGAATGAGTTGCCTCTCTGTGCATGTGCCCTGGCATAAACTCCCTATGTTTATGTCCTTCATGACTGATTCCTATATGTGCCCACTTTCCCCACTGATAATGTATTTGTGAGAAAATGTGCCCTAGATTTAGGGAGGGAAATTCTATTTAAATTTTCCTGATTAGACTATTTCATTAAATAGCTCTGCTTTTGACTGATCATTTCTTCTGGTTGAATAGCTTGTGAGATATGGTTTGAACCTTAAACTTAGAGTAGCTGTTCTTGGGAGGACTGTCAGGTGTCAGTTAACTCCATGATCTCAATTTGCGCATAGATGAGGAAACTAAAATCTTTGCCTACCTTCTTCTTGTAACCTTAGGGCTTCATTGCCTTTCTAAGGAATCACTTCAAAAATAAATCTGATTTCAGAGCTAGTGGTACTGCCTGGCTAGAAGACTGAACGGTTGTCCTTTAAGGGTCCATAATCTCTGACTGACCCAGCCTGGGGCTTCTTGGTGTCTGAGTGGCTAAATTTAATCTTCCTGGTTCCAGGTTTGTTCTCCAGATGATCATTCAGCTGCATGGTCATATTAAACAACACTGTCTAATCTCTAGCTTTAGGATATCCTAAGAGAAGTAATTCCAAAGATCTTAAGAGAGTACTTTAAAAGCAGCTAACTATTGACTCCTGTCAGTTAAATATGGCTTTCAGTTGGCAGATTTCATTGTTATATAGATGAACAATGAACACCTTTCCTACCAGACTCCTAATATAACTGTAGCCAGAGCTTGTCTACAAAGTGGGAAAAAAAGGAGCCTTGCTGCTGATAGATATGCATAACAAAGGTAAACATATTTCTAAGCCTGCCAGACACCCTGCTTTGTTGAGTTTAATGTTATCTCCTCTGGAAGAACAATCTCTTTCATCAGAAGAAAGGAAAAAATTATTTATTAAACACTTACTATGTGCTAAGCATTGTGCTTTACCAATATCATCCCATTTGATTCTCACAATAACCCTGGGAGGTAGAATTATTATCCCTATTTTATAGTTGAGGAAACTGAGGAAAATAATAGTTAAGTGACTTGTCCAGAATAGCACAATTAGTAAAGTGTTGGCATGTATTTCTGTCCACTGTACCACCTGACTGCCTGTATAAGAGGAAGAACCTCCATTCACAGGGATCATAGATCTAGATTGGGTTCTATCTCTCTGTGTTTAGTTATGTCCGACTCTTTGTGACCCCATTGGATGTTTTCTTGGCAAAGATACTGGAGTGGCTTGCTATTTCTTCTCTAGTTCATTTAACAGAAGAGGAAACTGAGGCAAACAGGGTGAGGTGACTTGCCCAGGCTCATGAAACTTTGAAGTATCTAAGGCCAGATTTGAACTTAAGAAGATGAGTGTTTCTGAATCCAGGCCCTGTGAGCTATCAGAGGCGCCACCTAGCTGCTGTCTTCCTAGAATCATACTTTTTGCAAGTCGTAAAATCAAGGCTTGAATCCAGGCTCTCTAACACCAAATCCAATGTCCATAACACCACATCATTCTCAGACTGGAGCGATAGGACAATGATTCCATGAACTAGCATACAGATATTTGACAGGCAGTAAACAGAAATATGCTTACCAGGACTAGACTGAGAATGTTTCATTAAGTAGCCTGAGGTAAAAGAAGCACCAAGACTGACACAATGCAGCTGAGAAGTGTTTTCACTACTGCTCTTCCCTTCCACCCACTGAAGAAAGCTAGCCTAAGAACCAACAGGAGAGATAGTTCTGATGCTAGCTTAACCCATCTTTTGGAGCTCTGCCACAAGGAAGAGCCAAAGAGACTGAGGGGCACTGCCTGCTAGCTGGCACTTCCCTTGTCATCATTCTCTAAGCTCCAAGGAGATTCAGATTTGCCTTGAAGGAAGATTACTTTGAACTGTGTCTGGGGTCAACCCAATGCTACTAAATGAATGAATGTGAAGAAACTCTTCACATTGTATTAAGCACATACAACCTATCAAGCACAGTGATAAGCAATGAGGATACAAAGACAAACCTTGCCCTCAAGAAGCTTATATATTTTAATAGAGGGATACAATTGACTTGGGAAGTTGTTGAAAGGGAGAGGCACTTTGGTTCAGAAAGTTACCAGCACTGTGACAACTGGGGAATAAATTGATACACCCCTTCCAGAAACCTTGGCAGAGTGTGTTTGATCATGGTTCCACCATTGGAGGGAGGGTGGTTGGTGAAGCTGTCAAGGTAGCTGAGGAGTAGCAAATGAAGCATGAATGGAAGCTTCCTGAAAAATTGGGTCAGGGGAGACTCTCACTGATCAAAACAGGGAAGCACAGAGGTGGAAGTTTCAGAGATAAAAGGGTTAAAACCTTTAGGGCAGGGATGGGGAGGCAGCTCCCAGGCAGCTGCCTAGGCTATACGTCACCCTTTGACTGAATCCAAACGGGCCATACTTGAGGACATACAGGACCACATGTGGCCTGGAGGTCACAGGTTCCACACTCCTGCATGGTCTCTGATGTGGTCTCAAGGTAGTAGCTGGAGGCTGTAGATCAAGGATGAAGCCCACATTCTGAAGCTCAACTCAAAAGACCATATAATAAAAATCATCCTGGCCTGTGAGTCACAACTTGCCAGCCTGAACATCTCTGCTCTTTAGTGGGCTTATGTGAGGAGGTTTTTGCAGCCTCACAGTGTTCCATTTGAGCATGAACACATCTGCTGTCAGCACTGACAGTACCCCAGGGGCCTGTGAACTATTTCCTAAGTGAACAGGATTAACCGATAGAATCACAAACGTAGATAGACAATATGTCATGGCTGTTGACTGACTTGCTAAGTATGGTGCATTAGTAATGATTTCTATGCACAGCTGAGAGATTGGCACTTAAGCAAATTAAATTCCTTACCTTTCATCCTGCTCTAGAAATTAGTATCTAAGAGGAAGGTGACCCAGCTAAAGTCAGAAGAAAGAGCCTCGATTTTTGATTACCACTTATCCCACACACTTCTGTGTCTTACTTTGGACCAAGCACTTAACACCTCAGTGCCTTAGCTTTAGGATTTTTACATAGAAATTCAGTTGTGTCAGAGTCATAAAGTCCTTTAAAAGCTACAGATGAACGATTCTAAAGAAGTTTAAATGATTCATTCTCAAGCTTTCTTTGTTTGAGTCAAACCATTTAGAAAGACACCCTTTTCATTGAGTTCCTTCAGTTGCTAACTCCCTATATTGATTAATAAACATCTTTATCAAATGCCTTTATCCTGTCCAGAGGTAAATTTCTAGTTGCTCCTTTGCCTTCTTTATAGGATCCTAGGTGATATTAAAGTTGTACATTGTTTTTGTTTTATTGCAATGAGCTTATTCTCAACATCCTGAGACAAATGAATTTCCTTCTTCCTTTGTTACATCATGGTTCAATGGAGTCAGCCTTGGATTTGAAGTCGGAGGTCCAGGGATGGAACCTTGGCTCTGCCACTTCCTACCTTTCTGTCTGACATTTGGCAAGGCACTTATCCCTTTTGGGGTTTAGTTTTCTTATCAGTAAAATGATGGGCTATGATCTCTGAGATGCTTACAAGCTTTTTATTAGTTATCCCATAACATATGAATGGCATCCTTACAGTTCCTTGTTTTTATGTGGAAGATGGTAACTCATCCTTTTACTTTAAGATTTAATATAACTTTCTAATCTTTATAATTGGGTTAACATAACATTTAAAAATTTTCACACTACTACAGAGAGCTAGCATTTATATAATGCTTTGAGGCTTACAAAGTAATTTACAAATATTTTTTCATTTTATATTCACATTAACCCTGAGAAGTAGGTATTATTATTATTATTCCTATTTTACCAATGAGGAAACTGAGTCACAGAGAGGTTAAGTAACTTGCCCACAATCACACTGCTAGTAAATATCTGAGGCATGATTTTATTTCCTTACTTCAAGTTCAATGCCCTATCCATGAACCACCTAGGTGCCTCCTATTACTTCTACTAGTTTATATAGTGCTTTCATATTTTCAAAATGCTTTACATATATTGTTTTAATTGATTCTCAAAACAAGCCGGTAGGGTGGTATTCATATTGTCCATTATGATGCTTTTTTAAAACTTGTTTTAAAAAATATCTTGTATTTTAATTTAAAATTTTTTTGTAAACATAATCTTCCAGTATAAAATCCATGTAGCTAGGCTTTTTTTTGGGGGGAGGGGGGTGTCAATCTCAGCTTCTGATTTCTGCTGCATTTGATGCCCTCAGAGCATTTCAGCTCCTTTTTTCATCATTTGGAGGAGCTTCCATTCAGGATATTGAGTATTCTTAATTGTGATTTAGTTTGCTTCATCAGCTGGGGTTATAAACTTCATCCTTAATTTACTTTGTTTTATTTTTCTCAACTGAGATCAGATACTTTGTGAATATTATGCAGAACTAAGTATGACTCCTATTTTAATGGAGAGAGAAACAGAGGCACAATGTATCAATGCAATTTGGGATTAGTGTAAAAGTGAATAAAGTGAATATTTGGAATAGAATTTAGGAATATACTATATTCCTGTAAGCACACAGTATGAATGAATAAATGAAGGAATGAATGAAAAAGCTTTTATTAAACCCTTACCAAGCAGTCTCTGTTCTCAAGAAATACCATGTTCCTGTGGGTGCAGCTACAAAGCAAATGGCAATCCATCTTTTAAAACATTATTTCCACTGGTTAAACCTTATCTATTTCTGATGTTGACCATTTGACAGTGCCTAGGACTTTGGTGGAAATAACATTTTTAAAAATTAATGATGATAAACGAGACCTTTATAATATTTAGAACTAGAAGGGACCTTAGAGATAGATCATCTTCTACCATCTCCTTATTTTACAAAAAAGAGACAGGCCCAAAGAAGTAAATGATGAACCCAAGGTATAGCAGAGCTGAGATTCAAACCATAGTTCTTTTACTCTCCATTCAAATAATTTGTTTCTTACAGCACTGTTGTCAAGTTATCTTATCTGGCCAGAAACGAAACAAATCCTAAACCTTTCCCCTGCTCTCCTTGCCTTCTTCATGCAATAATTTTGGCCTTTATCTAACCTTGGCAAGAGCTAAGTCCCAGATAGCTATAAAAATGTGGTTCTCTTTCTCACATCTGAAAGACTCTAGTCCACCTACTACCCCACGTTTGTAGTAAATCATCCTTTAGGTCTCAGACCGTGTGCAGGGAAGAGTGGGCAATACTATCATAAGCACTCTTATTTCCTCCAGGCCTACAATTGGACATCAGACTGTCACCATTGCTACTTTAATTTTTGTGGAGACGTGTGTGTGCAGAGGGGGAAGGTAAAGGGAGGACCAGTTGCCTTCTTCTCTGAATCAGGAGAAACCTGTTTTTTTGGCTGCTAGAAGGAAGGCCCCGGAGCTGGCACTTTAAAAGCTCCTTAACCCCACGCCCGAACAGCTGGGAACAGCCCCAATGCCGTCCCTTTTCCCTTCGCCCAGCACTTCTCCGCGAGGGCGAGAGAGGGCGGCAGAGAGAGCCTGCGCGGAGGGAAGGGGGCTGGAGGGACGAGGGGGTTGGAGGGAGGAGGGGGCTAGAGGGAGGAGGGGGCGGAGCCGGAGGGGGTGCGGCTCTCTCGGGCTGGGCCTTCCTCTCACGCGTTAGAGAGCTAAGTAGCCGGAGGGCAACTGGCTGGGGGCTCCGGTCGCAGTCTTGGCCGCAGGGCCGGGGCCGGGGAAGGGGCGGGGCCCGGGGGCGCTGGCAGTTGGCCGGCGGCGGCGGTGGCCCCGCTCGGGGTGTTAGGGGACAAGATGGCGGCGGCGGCGGCCCTCCGCAGGCCGGGCTCCTCCTCCTCTTCTTCCTCCTCCGGTACTAGTAGCAGCCTCAGCCGCGGCGGCGCCGGTCCCATCTCCCCGCGCTCCGAAGGGGGATAGACGGGGGCCGCGGCGGGCGCGGGCGCGGGCTCGGGCTCGGGGGGCGGGCGGGCGGGGATGGGGTCCCAGACGCTGCAAATCCTCCGGCAGGGGGTGTGGGCCGCGCTCAGCGGCGGCTGGTACTACGACCCGCACCAAGGTACCTTCGTGAACGCGCTGCACCTCTACCTGTGGCTGTTCCTGCTCGGCCTGCCCTTCACCCTCTACATGGTGAGTGTGAGTGAATGTGTGCGCGTGGGACTGTGCCCGAGGGAGCCCGACGTGGGGTGGGCGGCTCTTCCCGGCCCTGGTCTCGGACCCCCGCCATTGCCGCTCCTTTTCCCCCTTGGGGGACCGCCGCCTCTCTCCCCCCGCGCAGGCCACCCCCGCTAGCTCGCCTCTTCTTCTCCTTGAGGGCTACCCTCCCATCGCTGCCCTTCTCTCCTTAGGGCGATCCCTGCCTTTGCCTGCCCCTTATTCCTCTTTAGCAACCCCTCCCCCGTCCTCCCTCTTCTTTCCCACTTAGGCTCCTGCTCCCCATCGTTGCCCCTTCTGATTTAGGGCAGTCCCCCCCTCACTGCTTCCCATTTAGGATGACATCCCCATCGATGCCCCTTCTGTGCCCTGCCTCTACTTGTCCCTTTTTTGCCGCCTCTCTACCTCCGCCCCTTCTCCTTTAGGGCAACCCCCGGATCGCAGCCCCTTCTTCCTTAGGGAGACCCCGTCCTCTGCCCGCCCCTTTTCCCCCATTGGGGGAAGCACGGACCCCAGCCATCGCTGGCCACTCATCCCGTTCTCCCACGCTTCCCCTCCCTGGCGCGACTGCTCTGGGCTCCTCTCTTTCTCAGTCCATCTATTGAATTGGGTGACCTGGAGGAATTAAGAGCGAGGTGACTCCCACACCGCCCCCCCCCCCAA
>JAQQSW010004841.1:0-14344 GCA_028646575.1 Pseudocheirus occidentalis | reverse complement strand
AATTTTTCCTCCACTTCTCTTATTTGGTTTTCAAAGTCCTTTTTCAGTTAATGTATAGCTTCTGGGCATTCTTCAATTGTCTTGGAAGCATTTGGTGTGGGAGTTCTGGGCTCTCTTCTTCCCGTTCCACGCTTTGACCCTTTTTTTCCACAAAAAAAGGATTCTAGAGTTTCATTGTTTTTATTTTGCTTTCTTTTCCTCATGTTGGCCAGTCAATTAATTGGTTGGGTTTTTTTTAGCTCTGTGAAACTCTGCTTCCAAGGGGGGAAGCTCTGTTCCAAATCGCTGGGGTTTTCCCAGCTGCCGGAGCTATTAAGGGGGTGTTTCAAGTCCCCCCAAGTTTGGCTTACTGAAAGTGCACCCCAGGACCACCACCCAAGACCACGATCCGGATCCAGGCCACTCAATGCAAGAGCACTTGGCCCTGATCAATCGACTCAGACCCGCTGAGGAGTCCGCAGGCCAGGGGCTCTGAAGCAGCCTGGTGGGGGCCGCCGCGGATTCCAGCAGTTCCCTTCCCCCACTGCTTCCTTGCCCCGGGGGCAGATTGGCCGAACTGCTTTACCACCCCCAAATTGATTTTCAAAGTTTCACTTTCACTAACCGTCTGGATTTGAAGCTCACCTCAGGCAGGTGCTTTAGATTTTCTTCGAAGTAGACTCAAGGTGGGGCTTGGGAGGCTCACTCCTGCTGGCCGCCCTGGGGCCTGGCCTGCTGGCCTGGCCGCAGCTGCGGTTTTGGGCTCAGATGTCTCTGCTCCTGTGTGAGCTGCCCCTCTCCCTTCCCGTTCCTCACACCTTGGCAGATGTGGAGGTGCTGGAGGATGTAGATCCTGTGCAGACTGGTTGCACTGCTCGGCTCAGCTCAGCTCAGCCCGGCTCCTTCCCACCGCCCCAGGCCTGGCAGTGGTCTCAGCTGCAGGCTGTTCCAGCCTCGGCTCAGGCCGACAATGAGCCCCTGCTGCCGAGTTGCCCTCAGTGAGAGGTGCATTCTCTGTATTTTTGTGAGTCTGAGAGTCCTAGACTTTCCTAGACTTTGTCTGGGCTCATATTTTATGGGTGTTTAGGGTGGCGGTGTGGGAGCTGCAGGACCTTGCTGCTTCTATGCCGCCATCTTGCCCTGCCTGGGCATTCTAAGGAACAGCTTTGTAAAGGCTGGTAAGATGAGGGATGAAATAAAGGGTTTATCCCCCCCCAAAATTAGTCATTTTAAGTTATTCAATCTTACAAATGGGAAATAATAAGCAGACGAGTTATGTTCAGAGAAATAACATAATGTTTGAGGGGAAGCAGAGAACAGGAAGAGGGATAGTTTGAAAAATGAATGGGATTCACTTTTATACCTTCATAGAGGTAGAAGGTCCATGGGTGTGGTACATATTTTCGGGCTTTAATGTGTTGATAACTCTTGCTGCTAATATTCTTTTTTTTAATGTTATTTCATTAAGTCCCCAAAGTTATTTTTTTCTAAAACTTCACAGGTTTTATTCACCCCCAGTGGTACAATAACCTTAATAAAATGACTAAGTTTCTGTGTAGATCACTGTGTCACATTAAAATACAAAAATCCATAAACAAGCAGAAGGTTAACAAACAATGGATGTGGTCTTATTGGAAATTGTTCATTGTTTCCTAGTCTCTTCTCAAATCAAATTTCAAAATGCTTTGTCTCCCAGTTAGTAAAAGTCACTCCATTTCTCTAACAAAGTAATAAAGGCAGCTAGTGCAGGCAGATTTAAACTCATTCAACTACTGAGCTGAAAATACTTTGGATGGTTCTTTAGAAGGATTTCTTTTTTCTTTTTTTTTTTTTTGGAGGGGGGAAAGTAGGGCAATTGGGGTTAAGTGACTTGCCCAAGGTCACACAGCTAGTTTTGTGTTACATGTCTGAGGTTGGATTTGAACTCAGACTCCAGGGCTATTCACTGCACCACCTAGCCACCCACAGGATTTCTTTTTTCTAAACCAATATCAGTCTGAAGTATCAGTTTGGATAATTTTCACAGTTGCAGTTTGGTTGGTTGTTGTCCTTCATTCTCGAAATGACATCATTATGCTAGAGTCATGTATCAGTGTGTCCAGCTGTGGCTGATCAGACCAATACAAGCTTGAAAGCTCTACCACAGGTCAGACACAAACAGTCCATGTGAACATTTGGGGTGAATTCTCTAAATTTGCACATCTTGCCCTTCTTTTGAGCTATTTCAATTCTGCTTTGCTCATAGAGCACAGCACCTTCTCTGATACGGCACATCATGCTGGGTGGTCCAGGGTCTCCCATGTCCCACAATCAATTCCAAAGTTCTGGAGGGAGACCTTGAGAGTGTCCTTGTATCACTTCTTCTGACCACCATGTGTGAGTTCTACATAAAACAATCTTTTTGGCAAGCATAGATTTTGCATTCCAACAACATGGTCAGGCTGTCAGAGTTTAGTTTTACTCCCTGTAGGAGAGTTTGAATGGTTGGCAGTTTAATTCGAGAAAGGGCCTCAGTGTCTGGTACCTTAATCCTGCCAGGTGATCTTCAGAATCTTCCTAAGACAATTCAAATGGAAGGGATTTAGTTCCCGGGCATGGCACCGGTAGACTGTTTGGGTTTCACAGGCATACAACAATGAGATCAGCACAACGGTTCTATAGACTTTCAGTTTGGCAGTCACTCCAATATAGCTTCTCTACCATGCTTTTCTTCAGAGCCTCCCAAACACCGAACTAGCTCTGGCAATGCGTCAACCTCATTATCAACGTGTACATCCTTGGAAAGTACACTACAAAGTTAAGTGAACTTATCCACAGCATTCATAACTTCACCATTTGTGTAAGCCATGGTTCCATGTATAGATGGTTGTGGTGGTGGCGGCTGAGGGAGCACCTGTTTTCTTGGTGTTGATTGTTAAGTCAAAATTAGCACAAAGCAGAGAATTGATCCATACATTGTTGCGTCTCACCTTCCTAGGCTGCATTAAGTGTACAATCATCTGCAAACAGAAAATCATGTACCAACACTCCCTCCCCTTTGGTCTTGGCTTGTAGTCTTTTCAATTTCAACAACTCACATCAGTGTAGATGCCGTGTTCATCGTCATTTGAAAGCATTTGACAACATGGCTGAAAATGTCATGCTAAAAAGCATGGGAATAAGCACACAACCCTGTTTCACTCCATTGGTGACTGGGAAAGCAGGAGAGCATTGTCTATTATCCAGAAGCCATAGTGAAATTGTTGTACAATGCTGATGAACTTCTCCAGGTAACCAAATTTTAACCTAATTTCCCATAAGTCCTCACAACTGACTATCAAAGGCTTTGACCAGATCTACAAATGTATACAGACCTCAGTTCTATTCCTGGCATTTCTCCTGGATTTATATGGCAGCAAACACCATATTGACTATTTCTTTACCCTTTCTGAAACCACACTGGCTCTCAGGTAGATAACCATCTTCCAGGTAAAGGATCAGTCTTTTATAGAGGACTCTGGCAAGAATTTTGTCAGCAATGACTAAGAGACTTCCCTGTGATTGTCACTATTTCCTTTACCTTTATAGAGATGGATGATAGAGGCATCCTTGAATTCCTGGGGGATAATCTCCTCTTGCCATATAACCCAGAAAATTTCAGTCAGTTTTTGTATGAGCAATGGACCCACCACCCCAACTCCCTCTGGAGTTTTCCTGCAATTGTAAATTTCAGCTGGAATAGAATCTGCATCAGGAGTTTTGCTGTAGGAGAGGAGCCTAATGGTATTCAAAACTTCTTCAGTTGGAAATTTGTCTACAGAAGGATTGCCGTCAACCTGAGGTAAGCAGTCACTGGCTTCAGCATTGGTTGATTGGTTGAAAACACCATGGAAATGTTCAGCCCATCTTTCCAGGGTCATGTACTTATCACTAATCAATGTGGCTCCATCAGCACTGATAGTTGAGATGCACCATAGGTCTTTGGCCCGTAAATAGCCTTCAGAGCATCATCAAAGTGTTTTGGATTGTTACCATCAGCATAAAACTGAATTTCATCTGCCTTCTTACTGAGCCAAGAATCCTGCATCTCTCTAAGCTTTGCTTGTACTTTACTTTCAATAGAATTAAATGCTGCCTTCTTAGAGGTGGATGGGCTATCCTGCTGGTCAACCCCATGGAGTTTTCATTTTTCAGAGCTGAATTTTCTGAATTTTCCTGTCATTCCATCAAATCAGTCTTGCTGTTTGTGAGTGTCCTGACCTAGATGAACAAATGCAGTGTTATACACCAACCTCTGAAAGCTGCCCATTGCTTTTATCCTCCACTGTTGCCAGCTGTGTATTGACTCAACTTTCCCTCCAAGTTAGCAACAAACTGTTCCTACTGAGAGAAGTGCTCTAATCTGTTGACATGAATTCTCCTGGTAGCCATTTTGCCTTGGGGCCATCACTTTTGTTGAATGTGAATATTTAGCTTAGACAAGATAAGTCTGTGATCACTCTAGCACCCTGTCACACATTGCTTTCATCACTCCAGTATCATCTCTGTCCCTTCTCCATACAATCACAGTCAATTAAATGTCAATGTTTGCTGTGAGGGAGCATCCAGAAAGTTTTATTTCATTTATGTAAACTTAAGACAGTGTCAATGATGAGAAAGTCATAAGATGTACAAGTCTTCAGTAGTAAGTGATCATTTCTGTCGCTGCTTCCAACTCTCCTCCTCCCAAGGGCTCCCTGCCATTTCTGGTAGTCTGAGCCTAGTCTAGTATTAGTCATGCAGAATTATAAGCCTGTCCTCTTTTGTCACATCAATGATAAAGGTCTCCAGGTCTTCATAAAGTTCTTGTTTGACCTCATCAGATTTGATTATAGTGGAAGCATAAGCCCTGATGATGGTGGCATCGAGTTTTCCTGCAAGTGGCAATTGCATTGTCATGAATCTGTCTTTCACTCCTTTTGGTAGGCATGCAAGGCTTGTTGACTAGATTAGTTTTAACTGCCATACTGACACCAGCTTCCTGGTGCTACTCTTCACTGTGGCCACTCCAGAAAAATACACATCCAGCTCCAACTTCATCTGCCAGCCTTGTTTCACTCATGGCTACTATTTGGATCAGATATCTGTTGAGATCTCTTGCAGCATGAGCTCTTTGTCTTTCAGGTCTACAGGATTTTGTGTTGTCTATAAGAGAGCACACTTTCCACATACTGATGGTGAGTGGACTCATCTTTGCAGAAGTTTTTGAACATTTTAGGGGGTTTCAAGTGCAGGGTGGGATCCTGCCTGCCTTGGTAATCAGGGCAGGGTTGGGTAAACAGACAATTTTTAGGGCACCTTTTCTAGCCCCTTCCTCACACCAGGAAGTAAGCAATGTGATCCTTAAAAGGCTGCTCAGACACCCAGGGAGATGCCAAATCTCACTGCTGCTTCCAGTGAAGAAATGACCCTATGGCCTGGGCCACCTGTGTGCAGGGTTCTGACTACAGCTCCCAGTGTATTTGTACCTGCTGCTTTGTCACTTGCCTGCTCCCTGGGACTTTGAGATAGGTGTAATGGTGATACAGTATGGGTGATGTCTTTTGATTTGAGCATAAAATGGGTTTAAGTGAGGCAGAGTTGCACAAAGTCCTTGGCCTCTTAGTCTCTTCCAGAGTCATCACAGTCCAGTGGCAGGACAGTAGAGGTGATGGCTCAAGATACAGTGGATGACCTTGGAATCCTCAATGTCTGACCAAGCTCTAAGCACCCCATAGCAGCTGCTTCAGCTGCCTTCATGGGTGTTGGAAGAAACTGTTCTCATCTACCTATTCTGCAGGGGGCAGCCTTCACATGCTTGGGGTGGACAGCTCCCTACCTCACCGCTGAGTCTGAGACCCCTCTATTGCCCTCAACTTAGTTTAGCCCATCTACTGAAATGGTTTGCTGGGGTGTGACCTCTGGGCATGCTCTAGCTTCTTGGAATCATAGGTGAGAGTTGGGGGGACCAGGTGGACACCAAAGGTGGGAAATGCCCGGCAAAGGGCTAGGCAGCCCTCACACTGGAGGTGCTAGTCTTCCATGAACACACCCTACACCCCTGGGGAATGATGGGGAAATATTTTTGAATTTATAAACTATAGGAGAAGAGGGAATTTACACGTATGGCCTCTCTTTTCTAAAGAAGAAGTAAGATTTTCTGAGGAGAAGGGGAGGTGAGGAGTGTTATACAGGAGCCTAAGGAAAAATGAGAGCATCTGGAACAGTCTCCCGTTCTCTGGATTCTCAGCTTCAAGTGGCCCCACCCTAAGGAACTATTTTTGGTGTCTAAATGGAACAGAGTTGGTGCAACCACAGAAAAAAAAAAGAAATCTACAACAATCAGTCTGACCTTTACTCAAAACATTCTATTCAAAATACTTGAGGGAGAGGATTAAGTCTTTGGTATTAAGTGACTCAGAATCAAAAGGGCCAGGAGGCCATGTTCTGGCTTTAGCACCAAATGAGATATGGAGCAACTTATTTTAACTACTTGTGAGGGGACACATGGACCACTCATACTCCAGAATTTCTGAGTGAGGTTTATGAAATGCTTTCTGCTGTTTGGCTGACAAATGCAAGCTGAAACGTCTGTGTGTTCAAGATGTACGGTTGCATGTGTGCCGCTGTTTATCTGTTTGTAAAACATGCCATATGCTGACTATATGGCATATGGTGTACTATACAGTGGATCAAGCTGAGAAAGGGAAAGGGAACACACAGCAAAGAAAAAGAGAGAGAGTAAAAGAGAGCAGAGAATGGAGAGAAAAACAAATCCCCAAACAGAGACTGAAAATGTGGGATTTTTAGAGCAGAAGGAAACTTTGAGAACATCTAGTTCAGCCCCATGGGAGCACCGAGGTAGTGCAGCCGACAGAGCCAGGCCTGGAGTCAGGAAGTCTCATCTTCATGAATTTCAAGTCTCCTCAGACACTTACTAGTTACGTGACCCTGGCCAAGTCACTTAACCCTGTTTGCCTCAGTTTCCTTATTTTTAAAATGATCTGGAGAAGGAAATGGTAAACCATTCCACTACCTTTGCCAAGAAACCCCGAAACAGGGCGGTGAAGAGTCTGAAATGATCACACAACAAGTTCAATTGCATTCTTTATATAGATTAGGAAATTGAAACTCATGTAGTTTAAATGGCTTATCGTGGTGACACAGCCATTCAGGCAGGAACTAAAGGAACTTTCTGATTCCCAGTCCTCTGTTCTTTCCACCTAAAGAGAAAGATTTGTTTAGATCCCTTCTCTTTCTCCAGGGCCTGGTATAATACCTGGCCCAGGATGGGTTGGCATAGATGGGTTGTAATCCACATTGTTGGAGGGAGCTCTCAAACGAATGAGATCATACATCCATTTGAATACTTGTGTATTTTGAGCATACAAAGCTGTGTGCTTTATACTCCTGTACAAGCTGTGCCCTCTCTTTGGATTTTGTTTAAGTCCATCAGACAATAAACCTTTATTAAGAGCCAACTGTATGCCAGGTGCCATGCTTTCTTGCATTCCCAATGACTAATTTCTGATCAGCTTCTTTCCTTTAACCTATATTCTGCTCAGATATTTTATTTCAACTTGTTCCATGGCTCAATTTCTACCTATTCCCACACCTTTGCTGTTTCTGAATGCCCCAGCTACTGGTTCTAACACCCACTGTTAATGCCTCCCAGAAGAGAGCTGGATTTGAATCCTGCCTCTGATGTTAGAGACATGACAAATTACTTAACTTTCTTGGTTCCTCAGCTTCATCATCTACAAAATGAGGACAATAATACTGTTGAGGTTTGGGGCTGAGGGGTGCTTGAGACCCCAAAATACTGACACATTGGATACTGCTAAGTGAATTCAACTCAAGCCTTCAGCCAAAGTAAAATAAAGTTTATTAAAGATCTGCCATATTGGGTAGACTCTTAAGGAGCCTGAGTATTTGTGACACTTGTATTGACAAGCAGGCCAGAGTAATCTGACACAGGCTGAGTCTGAGCTAGACTGAATCTGAGTCATATCATGGAGGCAGGATGGCTTTTTATATACAAAGAGACTATGGGAGGGATCTAGGGGATAGTCTAGAGGAAAGGTTTGGGGCAGGTTTTGAGGAGGAGTCTAAGGAGGATCTTCATGGGACTGAGGTCAGAACCAAGAGAATGGGATTTTGATAGGATCAAGGGTAGGAGAGATGGCTGAAGGCTACTTGGAGATAACAGATAATGGAAAGCTTTTAACCTCTGGGGAACCCCAGGTCAAGTGGGAAGATTCAAGGGGGTTCCCAGAGCCTGTACCCCATCAATACTTGTAATACTTATTGCCCAGAGCTGCTGTGAAAATAAAACATGATAACATCTACCCTAAAGTTGTAGCATGGTGGTGTTAGGATGCACCACTCCCTCTTGTGGGGGTTAAGCCGTTCCACATAGCCATTCCTTTATTCCCTCCCCACTGAAGAGTCAGTCTTCTTTTACAGAGGGAAGCAATGGGAAAGGAAGTAGTCAAAATCAGCCAGCTAGTCAAGGGCTTCTTCCCAGACAAGCTGCTGACTCATTTGTTGCCTTGAGAGAGATCTGGGAATGAATCTCTCTCTCTTTCTGCTCAGCAATGTTATTAAAAACAACAACAGTAACAACAAAGCAATAATTCTCTTTCTACAGTTTTGAGGCCTCAGAAAAGCTGCTCTGGCAATATATACTGCCAGTGTAAAATCTACGTCTTTCCTCTCCTGGGGGGATCCCTTATGTCCCCTTCTCTACTGCCTTTGAGCTAGGACACGCATAGATGAGCAAAGCAGTGGCTAATTACATTTGTCATACTTGAAAGACAAGGTAAATAGGAAGATAAACAACTCTTAAGAAATGGGAAATAAGCAAATGAAGTCTCAGAAAAGAGAGGAAAGGGAGGTCTGCAGTATAGTGTCAGTGTTGAGGGAGTAGGGGCACAGAGGGGAATTCAGGGACACATCCATCCCACTATACTTTCTGCTATGTCTTTCTGAAGAACTTTGGAACCAGTCGCCTGACACAGGAGACTAGACACTGGCAAAAGACTGCCCAGCGTGGAGTTTCTGCATCAAAGAAAGCACTATGGTCTATAAGCAAAGTAGGATTTCAGTAACTCGAAAGAAAAGTGAGATGCACAAATTTAGAGACATCTCCACCCCAAATGTTCATGTGGGCCATTTGTGCCCAACCTGTGGCATTGCCTTCCAGCCAGAGTCAGATACACTATACCTTGACACCAACACAGTGATGTTATTTTAGTCCTCTTCAGGAATAAAGGGGAACAACCAAGCAACTAACCTGTTCACTCACGTGACTCTAATCCTGGATCCACCACTGAGGATCTTATGACTAGGAGTAGCTCTGACTTTCTCTTTCTCCTCCCAGTAGCCTATGGCACTCTCCCTTCCATACAATGGCTCTGCCATCCTGCTTCTGTCTCTGCACACTCACCCTAGTATCCAGTCTTCTCTTGCTTGGCTCCCACTCCTCTGCTCTATTAGGATGAAAGAAAGACTAGCTTGGTCATCAAATTCTGGTCCAAAACTTTCGCCTTCAGTCCCAAGGTCAAAGATGCTCCCCAGAGATGCCAAAATAGCATTACATTTACAAAGTGCTATGCAAACCTTTAAGCACTGTACGAATGGCAATTTTTTATGACTATTTTCCCTGCTGAATATTTTGAACACATTTATATGATCATAAAATAATTACCTCATAATTTCTTTAATACTTGTGAAACTTTAAAATTTAATTTTTTTTATTCTCTAAAGCAGGGAAATGAATTGTCCTTTTGTTTCCATACTTCCCATACCTTAACCCTTCTTCTCTACCCACCTGTATCTCTGGGAAAATGCCATAAGCACATAGGAATAAGGTTAGAGATAGGGTGAGGGATGGAGATAAGGATAGAATTAGGATTAGTGATAGGGGTAAGGTTAGGGATAGGGATAGGGACAGGGTTAGGCATAGGGATAGGGATAAGATGAAAGGTATTGATAGGGTTAGAGAAGGGGATAGGGATAATGTAAGGCATAGATTAGTGTGAGGGAGATAGGGATAGGTTGAGGGATGGGGATAAAGATAGGGACAGGATGAAGAATAAGGATAAAGACAGTGATAGGAATAGGATTAGAAAGAGGGAGAGGGTTAGGGTTAGGGTTAGGGATAGAGTGAGGTATAGGGATAGGGATATGATCAGGATTAAGGATAGGGTTAGGGGTAGGGTGAGGTATAAGGGTAAGGATATGGATAGGGTTAAGCATAGGGTTAGGTTTGGGGACAGAGATAAAGATAAGGTTAGAGTTATGGAGAGGGAAAGGATGAGGAATGGGGATAAGGAATGGGATAGGGATAAAGATAGGGACAGAGAGATAGGATGAGGAATAGGGTGAGGTTGAAGGATAGGGATAAGTATAGGATTAGCATTAGAGAAAGGGATATGAATAGGCTCTGGTATATTGTAAGAGATAGGGAAAGGGATAAGGATAGGATCTGGTGTATGGTTAGGGATATGATTCAGTATAGGGACAGACTTTAGGATAGGGATTAAATCGATAATCTCATGGTTGTCAGCAGGGATGGGTGAAGCTCTACCAATGCACGTCTTTATGATTTATAATTTTAGAGCACTGAGAAGTTTTGTGACTAGTCCAGGTTCACAAGGCAGTATTTGAACTCAAGCTTTCCTGGCCTAAGAGAAGTTAAATGACTTCCCAGGTCACACAGGTAGTTAGTAGCAGGGTTAAGATTTGAACTCAGGTCCTCAGGTTCCATATCCAGTGCTCTTTATGAAAGTCCTGAAGTGAATTGCAGAGGAAATATTTCTTTACAAAATGTTAAGTAAAGGACAGGAAGTCTTCATAGTCACCCTGAGATAGCAGAAGTATATGGAATACATAAATATGTATACATATATATATATATGTATATAAATACAAATATCATATATAACATATGATATATGTTATAAAATATGGTCAAGATGTATTAGTATTTTATATAGCATTCTAAAGTTTGCAAAACCCTTCACAAATGTTATGTATTATCCTCACAAGAACTCTGGGAGGCAAAAACTATTTTTATCCCCTTTTTCACATGGGGGAAATGAGGCAGGCAGAGGTTTAATGGACTTGCCCAAGGTCACACAGTTGATAACTGTCTGAGACTAGATTTGAACTGGTCTTGTAACTCCAGGGCTCTATCCCCTGCTCTACCTAAGCTGCCTCAATGAACCCTGACTATAGAGAAAATAAAATCTCTCAGAAACTCAGCGTTCTCTGAAGGTGATACAAAGCTCGTATGTATTAACAACGATGCCAAATTTATCAGACAAAGAAAGTGACACCCAACCAGGCCAGTCATTTTAGCTATTATTTGGGAGAGTCTATTAACAATCCACTAATTTTCTGTGCACCAAGACAACCATTGAAATTCATCCTGCTGTGATTTGTTAGTATTAGTGCTACTTATATATGAGCTGACAAGTTGTTCACTTGTAATCTGATACCGAGGTGTTTAACTTAGAGGAGAGGAGATTCTGCTGATTTCCAGTTCACTCTCTTAAATTTAATCTTATTTTTACCCCATAATAAATTTCTTCCCTATCCCCCACCCTATAAAATAGGACAATTATGAAAGTGGGTATGAGGGTTATATAATTAACTTCGCTTAGCTCAGAAAGAGAGGTAGGAGAATAGAAGGTCGAATTTAGAGATAGAAAGAACTAGGTGCAAATTTCACCTGTCACTAGCTGTGTGTCCACAGGCAAGTTACTTAAATTCTCTAGGCCTCGGGCCATTCTCTAGCACTATAAATTACAAAAAGGCTATGACCAGCCAGGTGATTTAAATCCCCAAAGGAGAAGATTTAATCCCCTTCAGCTTCAGGCCCTTGAGAGGGCTTTAAAATAGAAGAAAAATGTCACCAATGACATAGTGACTATTTCAGAAAGCACACATGAAATTTGACTAGCATTAAGAAAGGAACAAATACAATGCTGGATAGATTTAGAAAGAGCAAACATGAAAAGGAAAAAAAAGAATTTCAAGAATTTCATCAATCTAGGTCTAAGTCCATGTAAATTTATATAACAGTAGTCCCAGCACCTACTATGTGCTTTGTAAAATGGGGGAGAGGGGAGAGAAGAGAGAAATAAAGTTTAGATGAAGCAGTCCTTGTTCTCCTAGTCTGGTGTCCCTTTTGAATGTCACAATGACAGCTGCTGAAAACCTAATCTCTCCAGCCCATGATGCCAACCCTGCTCCTCTGCTTTCTCTCCAAAGACGAATGTGCTGGAGCCAGCTAGCTAGAAAGGCTTTATAAGAACTAATTTACACCTAAAAAATAGGCAATTGTAGAAATCAAGGATTGATTAATTGTTCTGTTGAGTTTCTAGACTCTAGAATTAAGAAAGTGTGAATAATGAAGTATGTTATAATGTACTTTTATTTTTCTTGAGAGCCTGGTTGTTAAACACTTAACAGCACATCCCTGAATGTACTTCTTCAGTAAAAAAAAAAATCTAGGTCATTCATTATCCATGAGCTCTCTTGTGTGAACATTTGTGCTCATTATTCAGTCATTTTAGTCATAACCAACTCTTCGTGACCCCATTTGTGGTTTGCTTGGCAAAGATACTAAAGTGGTTTTCCATTTCCTTCTCCAGCTCAATTTATAGATGAGAAACTGAGGCAAAGAGGGTTAAGTGACTTGCACAGAGTCACACAGCTAGTGTATCTCAGGACAGTTTTGAGCTTCCTGACTCCAGGCCTGGTATTCCATACACTGACCCACCTAGCAGCCCCCTTGTGTATACCTCATGCCTTAAATTTTCTCCATCTTCTGCCAACCTCTCACCTTCTGTACCTTTCTAGAGTTCATTCTCTAGATGTTCTAGTTCATCTATCATTCTCCCTCCATGTTACTTGAGGGCAGCACTCCAAAGTTGGTCTTCCCTCAAGAAATCTCCTTTTTCCATTTGGAAGGCTAGATTTGGGGATCACTTTGCCTAGGAAATGAAAATCTCCTTTACTTACTACAAGAGTTTGGGTTTGAAAATACAATTGATGAATTCTTCTGTAGAGCTAGAAGGATAAACGTGCTCCATTCTCCAGCTGACTACACACCTTTCACTCTTTGAACCTGTGAATACAGGGCTGGGCGTATCCATATTCCAGTTCCTGCTATTCACAAAAAAGTATAAGAGAACATTTAGAAGACACTTGCCCTACCCAAAAATCAGACCCCCTTCTATGTTTTAACCGCCAGTGGTGTTCCATTCCATTCCATTCCATTCTATTCATTCAGTTCAGGTAATGGATAGAGCCCTGAGCATGGAGTCAGGAAGACCCCGCTTCAAATCTAACCTCAGACGCTTTCTAGCCGGATGAGTCGTTTCCTCGTCTGTGTTATTGTTCAGCGGTTCAGTCCTATCTGAAACTTCATGACTCCATCATCCATACTGTCAACAGGGTTTTCTTGGCTAAGATACTGGGGTGGTTTGCCGTTTCCTTCTCCAGCAGATTACAGCAAACAGAGGTTAAGTGACTTGCCCAAGGTCACACTACTGCTAAGTATCTGAGGTTGGACTTGAACTCTGGTCTTTCTGACTCCAGGTCCAGCTCTCTATCCACTAAGCTGTTTAACTGCCTCCTTTCCTTATCTATGAAATGGGGACCTTACCTCCCTTTTCTCACACGCTTGTTGTGAGAGAAAACCAGATATTTGTAAAGCACTTTCCAAGCCAAAAATGTTGGCTGTTGAGTTCAAGTCATTCCAGTTCAACGAATATTTATTAAGCTCCTATTGTGTGCTTAGCACTATGCTAGTCCCTGAGGGTGGTACAGAGTTTAGATAACTCTGCTCTTGTAGAGAAGGTGATACATAGAACAGCTTGCATTTACATAGCACTCCAAGATGTGCAACGCAGTTTACAAATATTGTTTCATTTTTTTCCTCACAACAACCCTGGGAAGCAGGTTTTTTGCAGATGAGTAAGCTGAGGCAAACAGAAGTTAAGTGACTTGATCAAGGTCACAAGGCTCTTACTTATTATCTGAGGACTTGTTTGAACTGAGGTCTTCACTACTCCAGGTCAGAAGCTCTAGGTAATCAGGTGGCATGGTGGACAGTGTCAGAGTTGGAATTAGGAAGACCTGAGTTAAATATGATCTCACACACTTACTAGTTGTGTGACCCTGGGTAAGTAATTTGACCTCTGTCTGCCTCTGTTTCTTCAACTATAAAATAGGGATAAAAATAGCACCTACTTCCTAGGGTCATTGTGTAATGTTAATGAAATCAGAAGATCTTCCATGCCCCTTTCTATTGGCACCTACTAAAGGCACTTAGCACCTCAAGGCTTAGCTCCTT
>JAQQSW010004840.1:0-14344 GCA_028646575.1 Pseudocheirus occidentalis | reverse complement strand
AGAATGGGGTTAATCATCCTGTATAGAAGAGGCAAGGGATGGCTGTTACAATGGAGGGAAAGAACAGGAAGGCAAAAAGGAAATGCTCAACTTTACTCTAATTAAATTTGGCTTAGGGAAGGAATGACATAAACTCTAAACTGTGTATCTTGTCACACAGGAGAATAGGGGGATGGGGATGAGAGGTGGGATGATGGAGAGGAGGGCAGGGTCGGGGGGAGGGTTGCTGGAAGTACACGCTTCAGTAAAGGGACAGGGACAGGGTAGACAATAGAACAAGGTGGGGGGATAGGAAGGAGGGACTTATAATCAGTCTCTAAAACTATGTCCACTGTGGCGATGTCCTGTGTAATTACACATGTACAGCCTGTATTAAATTGCTTGTCCTTCCAGTGGGGGTGGATGACAAGGGAGGAACCACAAGAATCTAGAATTTAAAGTTCTACAATAAAATGTTAAATATAAATAAATTTATATATAATTATTAACTATATGCAACTGGGAATCAAGATATACAGGTACTTGGGTAGGGAGTCCCACCTTACCCTACCAGAAAGTTAGAGGGGCAATGTAGGAAGGCATAAGAGAGAGCAGATTGGGGGAGGGGCTTTACAGTGGGGTCTCTGTTTTGGGGTGGTGGGTAGGGGAAAGATGGGGAGAAAATTCATAACTTGAAATCTCATGGAAATGAATGATGTAAACAAGAAAATACTAAATAAAATAATTTTTAAAAAAGATTTTGGTCCTGGAAACTTCCTTCATCTGGAGTTCAATATACCCCTTTTGAAAAGCAGTTGTTAACTGCACATTGGGCTTTTCTAGAGACTGAACAACTGACTCTGGGTCATGAAATGATATTAAGACCTGGAATCCTGCTTATTACCTGGATAATGAGTACCCTGCCTTCTTATAGAATTAGACATGCCCAAGAGGTCAGCATTGTTAAATGGAAATAGTATATTCAAAATAGAGATAAAACAGGCAAAAGTGAAGTTTCTGCTCTACATTAATCTAAAGCAAATCTCAATGCTGAGGGAAATGATACATCTCCTGAACCAAAGCAACAGTTGGTATACTCCTTGGTAAAAATGGAATGATGCATATGATGGATTAACTGAAAAAAAGAAGAAACACTCATGATTTACGTGCATGGTTTATATGGGACAGCAAAATATTTGGTCCATAAAAGACTTTGGAAAGCAGTAGCTTATAACCCAAGTACTAGGCAGTATATATAAATTGGGAAAGGAATGAACTGTTCCTCATGTAGTAACTGGTGAGATAGCAAGGGGAAAAGTCCCAGCCCAAATCTGGCAACTAGATTATATTGGTCCTCTACAATAAGATAGAGAAAGCGCATTTATATGTGCTTGTGTTGACACCTATTCAGGTCTACTAGTAACTTGTTCTTATTAGAATGTGACCCAGAAAACACCTGTAAGACTCTAAATTTCTATATTATGATATAATAAGTCTATATTATGAAACCCCAATGCAGATTCAAAGTGACAATAGGTAATATTTCAAAGGTAATAAAATGAAGAGATATTGTAATTAAAGAATATTGAACGAATATATCATATTGCTTAATATCCACAAGCATCTGGGCTAATTGAAAGAATGAATGGATTACTGAAAAACAGTTAAGGAAGGTAATTTCTAGTAATTTATTTCAACATTGGAAAGATAATTTGGTTACTGCCTTACATAATTTGAATGATAGACCACTGGGAGGAAGTACCCCTCTAGCTGGAATGGTCACCCCAAATCTGCAAATTAGAAAACAGCAAACATATAAGGTCCCAAATATTGAGTACTAGACTGTGAGGCAAGATGTATCAGAACTGTGGATGGGTTAGGCAGGATATGTTGTACATTGTTTAGAGAACGTTTGTTTGGATGGAAAAGAAATAACAAACATCTTCATTGGAATATGTATGAGAATCCCTAAAAATTATTTTGGACAGATCAGGTTTACCAGCTTGAGAAATACATGTATTAGCTGGAGTAATACATTATAATTATCAAGGAGAAATTATTGCGACATTCCTAAATTTAGGTGAAGAACCTATACAGTTTTGTAAAAATGATAGAATAGTTCAAGTAATTATTATTCCTTCTGAAACAATACCCCTTGTGAAAACTGACCCTTCTGAAATAACAATCAGAGGAACTGAAGGGTTTGGTTCTAGTAATAGAATAAAATTGGGAGCCAAAGTATGGGTAAAGCAGAAACCAGATGATGTTCCAAAGGCTGTGGAGATTATAACATATGGGAAAGACAGTACTATAGCCGTTGTTTATTTATGAGAAGATGATTACCAAATTATACCTTTAACTCATATTTTCAACCATGAAGGAGACTATGATAATGAGTTCATGGACTCCAAAAGCATGGCTGACCCTATATTTGTCTCTTTTGGGCTTTTTGTCTGTTAAACTTGTTTGTGAATTTTGTTTCCTGTACGCTTAGTATCCTCCATCTGCAGATGCCTGATGACTTAAGCCAGATACCACCCCCCGTCCATGACTGTGATGTACCACCTCTGGATCTGGTGTCAACTGAGCTCCAGATGCAAGACAGAGAACTGACCTCTTGAATGGGACCTCTTGGGGCAGGGATAGCTGTGTGTTCAATTTCAGCTGGAAGTAGCTATGGAGAAGAGATCTTTAAACTTTACCCCAAGATTTTGAGCCCCATTCATTTGAGGGGGAAAGATGGGTTGCTTGTGTCCAAGCCCCCACACATCTTAAAATTGTGGTTTTTTAACATGTAATTAGGAAAAATAAAATATTTAATAAAAGAATTCTGGGAAGTGAATAAAGTATAAAAAACTGAGAAGGTAAGAAGAAGGTCCGGTTGTGAGGAGATTTCAAAGTACAAAAAAAAATGACTTTATATTTCATCTGACGATAATAGGGAGCCATTGGAGATTATTGTGTTTACGTATATGGTAAAAATATCAGAGTAGTAACATGGTTATATTTACACTTAAGAAAATTAAGGAGAGATTTGAGGCAGGTGGCTTTTTCAAAAGCTATTTTAGTACTACCAGTGAGAGGCAAAGAGGGTCTGAACCAAGGCAGTGTCTGTGTAAGTCAGTGGTTCTCAACCTGTGGGTTATGTTCAATTTAAATACATCCTGCAAAACAGATATTTACATTATGATTCATAACAGTAGCAAAATTACAGTTATGAAGTAGCAACAAAAATAATTTTATGATAGGGGGGTCACTACATCATGAGGAAGTATATTAAAGGGTCATAGTATTAGGAAGGTTGAGAATCACTGTTGTAAGTAAACAGAAAGAAACATACATGAGAGACACTGTGAAAGTCAACATGACATGATTTGGTAATTCATTAGACATATAGGATAAGTGTATGGTGATGGTGACACTGATTTAGAGAATTTAGAGACTAAAACAAAAATGGGGAATTTGGAAGGAGTGGGCTTCAGGTTGGCCTGGAGGACAGGGGGAAAAATAAGGAGTTTTGGACATGTGGAGTTTGAGAAATCTATGGCACGTCCAAATAGAATAATCTAAGAGACATTTGGTGAGGGATGACTGTTACTCAAAAGAGAGACCAGAACTGCATATATAGATTTTGGATCACCATAGAGATTGTCATTGTGAACCCATGAGAACTGATAAAATAATCAAGCCAAAAATGTTGAGAGAAAAGAGAAGGTGGTCCAGGATAGAATCTTGGGGAACACCCAGAGTTAGTGTGACAAGGATGAAGATCTATCAAAGAATGCTGACAAGGAATTGTCTGACAAGTAGGACCCTAAAGCCCAGAAGAAGAGAGAAAACCAAGAGAGGTCATAATCATGAAAATCCAGAGAGGAGAGAATATCTGGGCAGGAAGGTGACCAACAATGTCAATTGCTGGTTGAGAAACCACTGCTTCAGAACAATTCACATTCTTTGAATGCCTAATGTGTCTTTGCTTCAACTCTTCAACTCCATGCTATTTTCTCCTCATCTTGTTGAGTGGATTGGATGTTAGATTTAATGTAGTAGGTACAAATCCTGAACCTGCTACTCATTACCTATATGACTTCTCATAAATCATTTCACATCCCATTTAGCCCTCTACCCCAGCCACTTTACCGTCTGTCCTTCCAATGCCCCAATTTTCTCCACCTGGAACCATAACTCCAATCAGACTGCCAAAACTACTACTTCTGCCCTTGGAGGAGTTAATCCACTTAGTTTGAGGCCTTTCATTATGGGCTACACTTTCTTTATTGTGAGTGAATGAACATGAAGTCAATTAGCCTACTATATTTAGCCAGACCCAAAACAGCTGGACCAGACCAAGATTTGCCTTCCATCCAGTCACACAGTACAGCTATATTGACATCTGCATTCCATCTGTGCACAAACACTTCCATACCTACCTCCATCCCTTTCTATCTCTTCTGGTTTCAGTAAACACATCAATACTAACATACTACCGTGGTTCCTAGGGTGGTCATGTATGCCAATTACCTGTAGATCAAATTACTCTCCTATTGCCTCTCCAGATTCTGCTCTCCGTGTGTTGTGTCTCACCTTCTAAGAATGTAAACTCCTTGAGAGCAAGAATTGTCTCATTTTTCTATACCTTGTCACCCAACCCAGATGGCTCTAGAGTAGAAAGTGAGGCTGGTGGCCTTGCACAGACCTCCCTCACTTCAATTTATTTCCAAGTCATGACATCATCTTTCCAATGTCATGGTCCTCATGGAGAATGAAGAACAAACAACAACAACAGTGAACACAATTAGCATGCCCATGTAGTGCCCAGTACAAGGTGAGCATTTGGTAAATGCTTTTCCCCAGCCATGCATGTGATTTCATTCCTCTGGGCCTGCTTTCTCCTTCTCCTTTGCAAAATTTTATAGATTTGAAGATTATAGATTTGAAGTTGAATTAAGTTATTCCCAAGGTTTCTTCTGCTCAACCTCTATAATCCTATGACAATACTTCCCCATCTCTGAGGAGTTAGTCTGGCATAGTGGCTAGAATACTAGAATTTTAGCACAGATATCTCAGCCTGTCAATAGAAATCTACTAAGCACCTACTATGTGCCAGGCACTATATTAAGCTTTGTGAATCTAAAGAAAGGCAAAAGATATCCCCAGTTCTCAAGGAGCTAACAGTCTGATGAGGAAGACAACATTCAAACAGCTATGTAAAATAAACCCTATACTGGACAAATTAAAAGGAATCAATATGAGTTTAAAGCTTACTTCAGATATTTAGAAACCAAGAGACACTGGGAAAGTAAAAACTTCCCTGAAATCAGTTTCCTCAGCTGTTAAATGGAACAATAATACTTTCAACAAGGATTTCACAAAGTAAATAAAATGCTTCACAAGCCTTAAAAAGTTACACCTATATGAGTTCTTCTTTGGTATTCTATGGTCTAATGCACCTTCCAATCCTAACATTCTGTTTAATGATTCTAACGTCCTTTCCAAGTTAGCATTCTAATGTCCTATGACTTCTGTGTCTGGAAAGAGAATATTTTTACCCTTATGTAACCTCCTCAGTGCTTCAAATTCAGCTTCAAAAAGTCCTATGAGAGCACCAACAGCTGAATAAACAGCAGAACTACAGTGTGCAATGATTACTCATCAAGGTACTAAATATTTGAGCGTATGACCTACCAAGCAATGGACTTCAGAGGGGAGAGAGAAATGTAATGCAGCAGATACATATGGAAAGAGTTGGTCAAGACCAGGAAGATCCTGCTAATGACTTCCAGGGAAACTGTGCATTGGAAAAAAAGTGAAAGAAGAGAACACTCGGAGGAGCAAGACAGCTACAGGGAAAATCAGGTCAAGTTCATCCTTTGGAAAGCCTGAACTTCATCCCAAGATTTTCTTTAGAAATATAAGCAATTTTTCATTAAATAAATATTGCAGAAATCCTACCAAAGTCTATACTTTGACATGAGCCCTTTGGCAGGGCTTGGGACATGAGAGGTGAGGGAGAACCCAAAAGATGGAAAACATCAGGCTGAGTACACATGATGGAGCTTGTGTTTGTGCAAATTGGCAAACCTCCAAGAATGTCATGGACAGCGGGTGGTCGTGTGGTTGTGCTGACACTTCAACATCTGTTGAAGTATGGACTCGGGTCCCCTGCCAGTAGAGTGTTGTGTATTTTTTGCGGGTTTCTGTGACTGTGTGTTTTATCATCTTAGAAAAATATATGATAGAAAAAAAAAAGTTTGGACCCAAGAAAAAAACCAGACCCAAGTAAATGACCAAGAAAGGAAGAGTAAAGATCAATGATTTTGGTAAGGAGATGGAAAAGGGCAGTGATAGGGCATT
This sequence comes from Pseudocheirus occidentalis, assembly GCA_028646575.1. NCBI lineage: Eukaryota > Metazoa > Chordata > Mammalia > Diprotodontia > Pseudocheiridae > Pseudocheirus > Pseudocheirus occidentalis. The sequence goes on along the minus strand of JAQQSW010004840.1, from coordinate 8,011 downwards.
GTTCAGTCATTTCAGTCACATATGACTAGTTGTGACTCCACTTGGGGTTTTCTTGGCAAAGATACTGGAGTGGTTTGCCGTTTCTTTCTCCATCTAGCAAGAGGGCAGGAAAAATCAGTTAGAGGAAATCAAGTCCTCTATGCAGCTCATCAGCTTTCTTCATGACACGACCTTCCCAGGCATTATTGACATCAAACTTTCCATCCTCAGTGCCAGTTAGTAAAGGGAAAACCACTCAGAGATAGACACAATAGAAACAGAACACATCCAACCTCCTTCACCACTTATACTAATTAACACTGTTCAAAAATGGAATGGTTCCAGGAAGAACACTACCCCCAGACCCCCTAGAGTAAATAAAAAGTCATTACCATTCCTACCCTTTCCTGGATTAGCAGGATCTCCAACCCCTCCACCAAACCATGCTAGCCTGGGCCACATTATTTTAATGGTGAGGGGTCAAAGAATTTCAAGGAAACCCCTGCCACATGCTGTGCGGATGAGTGACCACATGACTTTGCTGGCTTCCAATCCTATCCAACTATGCCTTACAGAGAAGTGTAGGGCACAGAATGCTGTATTTGGAATTAGGTGACATCCCTTTAAATTCAGGTTTCAGTTGCTCAGTGCCAGTAGAAGTTTAAGCAAGTCACTGAACCTCTTTGAGCCTTAGGTTCTTTATGTGCAAAATGAAGGGTTTATATTACATGACTTCTCCAAGGTCCCTTCTAGCTCTGAATCTATAATCTAACAATCCCTCTCTCTGATTAACTGTATACTCCAGTGAATGAGTACTTCCTTTGTCCTCTGACCAGCAAATTCCTACCTCCTGCTTCCCTAGTCTGTCATTCAATTTCACCATCTGTTAAGGTGTAAAGTCCTTTGTTCTGACAACTTGACAACTACTTTTTCACAATCCTCTATTGACCTCCACTGACCTTTTGTGGTCTCCTTTGGAGTCTTTAGTTCTATCATTAGTGCACTTTACCTAGATATGTTCTTCTCATGCAGTTTCCATCTTTTACCATTCTTGAAGTTCTAGGATTCTCAGGAAAAATATGCTATCACTGAATACCTTCTAGAAGACTACTATCCACTTACACTCTCTGCCACTCTACATAGTAGGCCAGCAGAGGTCTATGCATTTTTACCTACTTGCTTCACACTATCATTTTTATATAGTAGCTAAGGGGTTAAAATAGGAAAAACCAAAGATGGAGAGGGAGTGGTTAGATAGCTACCCAGTCAAGTTGGAGGATGGGCCTCAATACTTTGAGAAATAACCTTGATATATTAAAAAAGAAAGAAAGAAAAAAGACCTCTGGCCCAAACTCATCAGTACCATATTACCAAAGTTAAAGGACAAGTTCCTCCTTTCTATAAACAGCTGAGAATGTTTTCCTTGGGAATGTTCTTTGGAAAGGGGTTTGCTTGGGTATTTGCTAAGGTGAAAGTACATTTTGGGTAAAAACAAAATGATAATTTTACAGAAATAGTTAACAAGGAAAATCCTTGGTAACCTTGTTTTCTTGATATGTTATCATTAACATATTATCTCAAGGTTAAGGTAGGAGACATGAGAGGGGCCAACACATGGGATTTGTTAGTCACTAACAGGACAAAGGTAGTCATAATAATAGTATAAGTATTTAGAACCAGTAGAAATCAAGTCAAGATAAATAAGCCGCATAATGCTTTGGAAAGAGCCTGAATGTGGAGTCAGAAGACCTCATTTCAAATCCCAAATTTGCCATTGACTTTATAACTGTGGATAAGCCATTTAACTTCTCTGGACCTCAGTTTCTTCATTGGTAAAATGAAAGCATTAGACTAAATAACTTCAGAGTGTTCTTCCAGTCCTAAACCTATGAGGATAAAATGAAACACTGTCATTCTAGTGCATACACAATTTCAACAATGTAAATTTAAACAACAATTGCTATTAAAATAATAAAACACTGAAGTTTAAGACTATACAATTATTTTGACCAAATGTAGCTTTGGAAAAGAAGTGGGGTTTTTGTTTTGTTTTGTTTTCTTTAAAATACCTTCCTTCCTCCTTTGCAAAGATGGGGATGGTGGAAGTGGAATATTGTATCTACTATCAGCACTAGTTGATGTGATGATTAGTTTTCTAGAACTGCTTTCTTGAAAAGAATACATAAAGTTTTCCCAATTGGTTCTTAAATCAGTACATGTGGCCCCCAGAGAAGGACAGATAATCCAAGAAGAACAAATAACTCCATGGACTAAAAAAAGGAAAAAAAAAACAGAAAAAGTTGTCTCTACTCTCCTGTCCAATAGGATAGAAAGGAGGCCAGCGAGAATGTTTCCCATGTCCAGCAGGAATCTTCAGAAAACCATTCCTATGTGAAGTTAACTACTTCTCTGGTAATTGTAAGATCAAGCATCTATGCATGTTTCTTCTTGTTGGGATGGAACCCTTCGCATCCTTCTCCTGAGGACTAACAGCAGTGTTTTACCTTCTGAATTCTAAGATCTACCAGACTGGAAGCGAGTGGAGACGTCTCTTTTCAAGAGACATTAGTTTTGAATCAAGGGGATCCTTCCCAGTAAACAAATAAAAAGCCTCCTCAGTCAATATCACCTTCTTTGACTTTATTTCTCTGACAAGAGCTGAGTGGGGGAAGAGGTGATTTATAAAGATCCTCATTCCAAACTTTGGTGACAGGAGATAGTTAGGATTCTGCCAAAGACAGCCAAACAGGAAGGCTTATAATACTCCCAAAAGCTGTAGAAGAGGGAAAGTTGATGAACAGCACTTTGAGACTCTCTCTGCTAATGTCACTCAGTCACCTCCCTTCATTTAAATTTAATTGCTTCTGTCTAGATAGCCCTATCCAGGTTCATGTTGCAGTTATCTACCACCCTCGAGATCACTTTTCCTCTTTTCTTGGGGTGTTTATGTAATGCCATGCACAAGCAGCTTTCCAGAAGACTACTGTTGTGAACAATTTTCAAGGTTCTGATGACATAGTATAGTGAACACTCTATTCAATAGCAAATCAGAGTGAAACATTCTCAGAAAATCATGTCAGCATTCACAGTATTACAGCTTATCACAGAAAATCAAAATATAGAATTCACCATGTCACAACACAACAACTTATCACTAATATGGCCACATCGTTTTTATCATAGTGGTCACAGTTTTCAACAAAGAATAATCATTTAGTAACTCACTCAGTTAACTCAATCATTCAATCATCCTTAAGGAGGCTTATCTCCTTACGGGACAACACAAAGTAGAATAGTCAAAGTTCTCCACCCATTGGGCACACTAAGTTACAATCAACAACTATTCAGTCACCATTCACTATTCAATTATCAGAAAATACATAGGCTATCTACCCCTCAGTGACAAGTAAATCACAATTTCTCAGTCACTACTCAAACAAAAATAACACAATTAAGCAGACAGGGCTTCCAGCTGTCTGATCATTACAGCCATACCTACATAGTTACCAGAGAGGGAAGCATCAACACCTGGGTTTTCAAAGCCAGGGGGCTCAGTGACTGTCTAGAATCTCATCTGGCCAAATAACACAACTCTTCCCAAAGTGAATCCCAAAGCAAAACCTCACATCAGGGTCAGTCACTACTCAGTATTTACAGAGAGGTCTTTTTCATCTTGATCTGAGGTAGGCTGTCAGATTCCCTGAATCCCTTTCCATGGTCCCAGATCCTCCCTTGATAAACCAAACTGTCACCTGGGTTCAAAGGCAGACAGCTCCCTGTTCCTTGTCCAGCTATCCATGCAGTTCCTGTTTCACACTGAAGCTCACAGCATCCAGTCCACTTTAAATCTTTCACAGTCTCTGGTCCCAGGAAGTTAAGGCTCAACAAAGAAACAAACAGGTTCATACAAAGTACCAGCATCACAGTCATGCTTCCTCAGTCTTCAGTAGCTCCAGCTGACCCTTAGAAGTCTTTGGAAGCTTCCAGGAGAAGCTGGTAGCTACCAGCAGAAGCTCCAGCTGATTCCCTGAATAAAAATCACTTCACTCAGGTTCCCAAAATCAAAATCATTCTCTCAAACCTGGGCCTTTCCTCTTCAGTCTCCTTGGCAGCAGCTGTTTCTGCCTCCATGAAGCTTATCCCAAGAATTTCTGACTCTCCTTCTCTGGGGCTTTTCCTTATATACAGTATTGCTCCTCCCTTTTCAGCCCCTTCCTGTTACATCAGCAACAGGGATTCAGATCTTCTGTTTCTTTAACAGAGGCTTAATTTGAAACTAGATTTTAAGTACCTATTAGCTTAGCAATACAAAGGGATCTTCAAATTTTATTACTATAATAGTTTTCTACCTAGATAATCATTTATATTTGCATACCAAGTTCTTCCCTTAACCCCCATCCCATTGAAATTAATTTGAATACTCTGGCTTCACAGTTCATTGACCTCCTAGACTTCTGCACCCTCAGTCTCTCCACCCTCTTTCAGTACAGTGTCATCATGACTTAGATTTTGCTATCAGTTTAAATGGTTCACCTCTCCATGATCTTGATCTCTGTCATTCCCTTCTCTAACCATTATCTCTTATTCTGCCAGGCTTCCATCTCTCTCACTCCTAATTCTATTTATTCTCCTCAGTATAATCTCCAGTTTCTGCATTTCTCCTCATTACTAAAGTCATAAACACAAAGAATCTTAGAATTCAGAGATATAACAAGGAGAAAAAAAATATCACTTCTGCAAACATCTCTCAGGAAAGGGTCATTGATCTTTCAATTAAAGACCTCTAGTCTTAGGGAATCTAGTACATTCTGAGGAAGTTCTTTCCATTTGGGGATAGTTCTAATTGTTAGGAAGCTCAAAAACTGAACTGAAACCTCCTTATCTACAACTTCCAACCATTGCTCCTAGTACTATCCTCTGTGGTCAACCAGTACAAATTAGTTTGTTTCCTCTATAAGTCCTTCAGATACTTAAAGAGAGCACTATCATTCTTTCTGCTTTCCCCCTCACCCCCCGCCAAATCTGTTCTTCTCTAAGCTAAATATCCCCAATTCTTTCCCTTGACCCACATATGGCATAATCTTAAAGCCCCTGCCCATTCTGTTCTTTCTCTGCCAGACAAAGTCAAGATTATCTATGTATTTAAACATATTTTTGTCCATATTACATCATACACCTCAATGAAAAATCTATGTATGAAAAAGAATAATAAACAAATAATCATGATTGAACAAAACAAATACTCAAATTGCATATATATTTGTATGTATGTGTGCATGTGTGTGTGTTTATATGTGTGTAAATGTACACATAGAGAGCACAGGGTGAGTGGAATATGAAGGGATGTTATCTAAAAAATAAAATTGAGAGGTAAGAGAGAAATATATTGGGAGAAGGAGAAAGAGAGAGATAGAATAGGGTAAATTATCTCACAAAAAAGAGGCAAAAGAAAGATGTTACAAACGAAGAGAAGTTCAGGGAGGTGAAAGGGAATGAGTCAGCCTTACTCTCATTGAATTTGGCTTAAGGAGGGAATAACATACACAATTAATTGGGTATCTTACAATACAGGAAAGTAGGGGGTAGGGGATAAGAGGGTGAATGATAGAAGGGAGGGCAGACTGGGGAAAAGGGTAGTCAGAAGCAAATACTTTTGAAAAATGATAGTCAAAGGAGAAAACAGAATAAATGGAGGAGGGATAGGATAGAGGGAAATATAGCTAGTTTTTCACAATATGTGTACTATGGAAATATTTTGCATAACTACACATGTATAATCTATATTGAATTGTTTGTCTTCTCAATGGGGGTGGGTCAGGAGGGAAGAAGGGAGATAATCTGGAACTCAGAGTTCTAAAAATAAATGTTAAAAAAAAATTTACATGCAACCAACAAATAAGGTACACAGGCAATGGGGTATAGATAACCAATCTTGCCCTACAAGAAAGTAAATGGAGTAAAGGGGAGATTGGGGGGGGGGGAGAAGAGAGGGCACACTGGGGGAAGGGACATTCAGTATGCTTCCCATCTTGGAGTAGGAGATAGGGAAGAGAGAGGAGGGGTTTTGGAACTCAGCATCTTGTGGAAATGAATGCTGAAAACTAAAAATAAATAAATGAAAGAAAAAGAAAAAAATACTTATATTGGTAATGTCTGAAAATGCATACCTCATTTTACATGATACCGTCTTTGCCAGAAAGTAAGAAACACGATTCATCATCAGTCTTCCAGAGTCAAGATTGGTCCTTTCACTGATCACATTTTATAGTTATTTTCCTTTATGGTGTCATTGTCACTGTATATTGTACTCCTAGTTCAGCTTACCTTCGTTCTCCATCAGTTCACAAGAATTTCACCAGATTTCTCTGGATCCATCCCTTGTGCCATTTCTCACAATATAATAATATTCTATCTTATATATGTAACATAATTTGTCCAGACATTTTTCAGCTAATGGGTACCCTCTTGGTTAACCAGTTTCCTGCTATAATGAAAGACCACTGTGAATATTTTTGTACATACCAGTTCTTTTCCTATATCTCTGGAGTATATGCTTAGTAGTGGTAGTAATATCTCTAGGTTATGCACAGTTTAGTGGCTTTCAGAGCATATTTCCAAAATGCTTTCAAAATGACTATATAAGCATGACTTTTATGGAAATGTATGACTACATATGTATAACTTTTATCAAATTTCTTATCTTCTCAATAGTGGGGGTAGGGGAAAATTTGGAACTCCAAATTTGAAAAAAAAGAATGTTAAAATTGTTTTTACATATAGTTGGGGGAAATAAGATAGTAAAATTTTAAAATGACTTTATAAATTCACAAATCTACCTACACTATAATCATATTCCTGAACTTTCATAGTCCCCCTAATAATTGGCATTTTCCATTTCTTTCAAATCTGTCCAGCTGATAGGTATAAGGTAGGAACACAGGATTGCTTTAATTTATATTTTTCTTAGATTTATTGTTTGGGGGCATATTTTCATGCATTTCTTGATAGCTTTCATTTCTTCTTTTGAGAGCAGTCTATTCATATTCTTTGACCTTTTGTCTACATTTAACTATAAGAACTCTTATTCTTATAAATTTGAATGAGTTCCTTATTTAGCAAAGACATGAGATCTTTATCAGAAAAAATTACTTCAAATTTTCTCCAATCAATATTCTTCCTTCTAATTCTAAATGCATTGATTTTTATGCAAAATATTTTTGCTACTCTATAACAAAAACTTGTCCATTTTCTGTTTCATGATACTCTTTTACCATTGTTTGGTTAAGTACCCTTCCCTTATCCATAGTTTTGAAAAGCTTCCCTTTCTCTTCTCCTTCAATAGTAAGTCCTTAACTCTAGTAGCTGGAATACTTGGTTTTTATCAAACACCAAACTACTATGTCCATTTCCTTCTGGATGATAGAGCTAATCTGCTTCACTGATCAATGTTTTCAAGCCAGTACCAAATAGTTTTGATGATTTCTTTTTTCTATTAGTCTGAGCTCTACTGCCGCTAAGACCCCTTCATCTCCATTTCTTTTCATTATTTCTTTTGAAATACTTGATTTTTTGTTCCTGAAGATGATTTTTTTTATAGACCTTTAAGTAACGCTTTGATAATTTGTTTGGTATGTCACAATAGATATAGGTTGTTTCAGTTCATTACAGTACAGAACTTCAAAAGTACTTATCAAGAAATGCACAGAAGGGAGGAAGCTAAAATAAAGAGGACGGAATCTCCAAATGCTCCTGAACAGACAAAAGACAGACAGAAAAGATCCTCTTTAGCAGCTTTGGGAAACGAAGGAGGATGGGAAAATAGGAAAACTTGAGTGGAAGAAAGACTTTTCATGCTTTACTGAATTTATTGGACTTCTGACAAAACTGTATTCTAGCAAAAATGCATCCTGGGCCAGAGAGATTCATTCCTAAAAAGAAAAACAATTCCAAAATTATGACAGAAAAGCCGTAACTAATCACAGGAAAAGAAAGAAGTACAAATTCCTGAGAAGGGAGGGGTCTGCAGAACAAA
>JAQQSW010004839.1:0-14344 GCA_028646575.1 Pseudocheirus occidentalis | reverse complement strand
ACAAAATGGGGTCAGTCATCCTGTATTGAAGAGGCAAGGGATAACTGTTACAACTTTATTTTCAATTACTCTCATTGAATTTGGCTTAGGGAAGAAATGGCATAAACTCTAAACTGGGCATCATGCCACACAGGAGAGTAGGGGGCATTGGGATGAGAGAGGGGGTGATGGGGGGAGGGCAATGTCTGGGGGAGGGATGCTGGAAGCACACACTTCAGGAAAGGGACAGGGACAGCGTAGAGAACAGAACAAGGTGGGGGAGGGATAGGAAGGAGGAACATATGATCACTGTCACAATATGTCCACTATGAAGATGTCCTGTATAATCACACATCCAAATCCTGTATTGAATTGCTTTCCTTCCAGTGGTGGTGGGTGACAAGGGAGGAATCAAAAGAATCTAGAATTCAAAGCTCCACAATACCAACAACTAGGAATTATGATATACAGTGGCTGGGGTAGGGAGACCCTCCCTGCCCTACCAGAAAGTAAGGGAGCAGATCAGGGGAGGGGCTTTACACTGGGATTGCTGTTTTAGGGTTGGGGTAGGGGAAAGACGAGGAGAAAAATTTTAATTTAAAAATCTCATGATAATGAATGATGTAAACAAGAAAACAAATTTTAAAAATTAATTAATAAAAATAATAAAAAAGGAAATTCAAGTTTCATATAATGAGAAAACTTCCTAACAATTAGAGCTAGCAAGAAGAAAAATGGGTTGTGTTGCAAGATAGATTTTTCTTTATTAAAATCCTCAAGCAAAGGCTGAATGACTCCTTGTTAGGTCTATTATAAAAGGAATTCTTGTTCAGGTAAAGTTTGTACCAGGTGTCCCTCAAGTTCTGCTTCAACTCTGGGTTTCAATGATTCTGAAAATGTATCATTAAAAGTAGAGTTGAAGGCTCTGTCCCCAACTGTCCATTGCTGGGTTATTCAGATCGCATGGGGCTACTTCTCAGAACATCTAGAGACATAAGAAAGTAGCATTAGTGCCTCCTAATGAAGGTCCCTGCACAGTGAAGAAACAGGCAAATCTATAATCACTTTGTGTGGCAGATGGGGAAGTTAATGAGGGATGTTAGAAGTGGAGAGAAAGAATAAAGTTACAAAAAAAAGAAAGATGATGTCTAAGCTCTTTTTTTGATCATGGCCTTCAGGCATTCCAATATTTTTCAATTGTTGCTCCAGGATCTATTTTCCATGTCAGTAGTTTTTCAAATGAAATGTTTCACATTGCCTTCTACTTTTTCGTTTGTTCAAATTTGTTTTACAAAATCTTGATTTCTCATAAAGTCATTAGCTTCCCTTTGCTCCAATCTAACTTTGAAGGAATTCTTTCTTCAGTAAGCTATTAAAATTCCCTTTCAATCTGACCAGTTCCACTTTTTAAGGTAGTCTTCTCCTTATCGGCTTTTTGGGCCTCTTTTGCCTTTTGTGTTAGTTTATTTTTTAATTATATTTTTCAATGACTTGTTTATTTACATTTAGTTTATTTATTTACATTTAGTTTACAAGACTGAGTTCTACAATCCCTTGAGTTTCAAATTTTCTCCCCTCATTCCCTCCACCCGCATGATGGCATTCAATCACGTATAGGATCTGAAAATACTTTCACATTATACAATAGTCTGGTTGTATAGAAGGGCTGTAACCAAGGGAGTGAACAAAGGGAAAAAAGAAAGGAAACCAAACATGAAAAAAAGATAGAGTGTATTGCTTCAGTCTCCATTCAAACTCGGGTCTTTCTAGATCTTTCTTTGAATGTAGATACCTCCTTCCATCCTGAGACTTATAGAGTTGTCTCATGACTGTGTGTTGCTGAGAAGAATCCAGTTTATCAAGGCTGGTCATCACAAAAATAACGTGTCTGTGATTGTGCACAAATTTTCCTAGATCCACTATTATCACCTATCATCAGTTTATGTAGGCCTCTCAATGTGAATGTAAAGACCATCTTCTCCCCATTTCTTATAGCACAATGGTATTCCATTACATTCATATGCCACAACTTGTTTAGCCATTCCCTAATTGATAGGCATCCCCTTAATTTCCATTTTTCCCACCAGAAAGAGAGCTGCAATAAATATTTTTGTGCATATGGGTCTTCCTCCAACTTCAATGATCTCTTTGGAATAAAACCCCAGAAGTGGAATTACTGAGTCAATGGGGATGCGATTATTTATAGCCCTTTGGGGATACTTCCAGATTGCTCTCCAGAATGGTAATATCAGTTCACAGCTCAATCAACAATGCATTTGTGCTCCAATTTTTCCACATCCTCTCCAGCATTTGTCATTTTCCTGTTTTGTCATCTTTGTCAATCTGACTTGTGAGCTGTGGTGCCTCAAAGTTGTTTTGATTTGCATTCCTCAAATCAACAGTGAGTTAGAGCATTTTCCCACGTACTTAAAGATATCTTTAACTTCTACCTCTGAAAATTGACTTGTTCATACCCTTTAACCATTTATCAATTTGGAAATGATCTGTATTCTGGTAAATTTTACTTAATTCCCTGTATATTTTAGAAATGATGCCTTTATCAGAGACACTGGTTGTAAATATTCTTTCCCAATTTCCTAGTACCCTCTTAATTTTGGTTAAATTGTATTTGTTTGTACAGAAATTTTTCAATTTAATATATCAGGATGATCCATTTTGTTTTTTTATAATCCTCTGCAACTCTTCTTTGGTCATAAAGTATTCTGTACTCCATAAATCTGAAAGGTAAACAATTTCTTGCTTCCCTAGATTGTTTACAGTATCAGCCTTTATACCTGGATTGTGCACCCATTTAAACTTGACTTCATTGTATGGCATTAGATAACAGTTTATGCCCAGTTTATACCATTCTATATTCTAATTTTACCACCACTTTTTATCAAATAGTGAGTTCTTATCCTAGAAACTGGGGTCTTTGGGCTTATCAAAGAGTATATTACTATAATTGTTGAATACTGCGTCTTTTGTACCCAATCTATTCTATTGATATGATACTTTATTCCTTAGCCAGTACCAAGTAGTTTTGATGACTGCTGCTTTATAATAAAGTTTAAAATTTGGCATGGCTAGGCCACCTTCCCTAGCATTGCTTTTCATTAATTTCCTTGCTATTCTCGACTTTTTGTTCTTCCAAATGAATTTTTTTCATGATTTTTTCTAATTCTATGAAGTAATTTTTTGGTAGATTGATTGGTATGGCACTAAATATGTAATTTAATTTAGGTAAATTTGTAATTTTTACTAAATTAGCTCGACCCAGCCACAAGCAATTCATGATTTTCCAATTAGTTAGATCTGATTTTATTTGTGTGAAAATGTTTTGTAATTGTGTTCATAAAGGTGTTGGGTTTCTTTTGGCAAGTGAATTCTCAAATACATTATAATGTCTACAGTAACTTTAAACAGGGTTTCTCTTACTATCTCTTGCAGTTGGACTTAACTGGAAATATATAGGAATGCTGAGAATTTATGTGTGTTTATTTTGTATTCTGCAACTTTGCTAAATTTATTTATTGTCTCAAAAAGTTTTTTACTTGATTCTCTAGGATTCTCCAAGTATATCATCATGTCATCTGCAAAGAGTGATAATTTAGTCTCTTTTTTTGCCTAATTTGATTCCTTTGATTTATTTTCCTTCTCTAATTGCTACTTCTAACATTTCTAGTATCAGATTGAATAAGAGGGGTGATAGTGGACATCCTTGTTTCACCCCTGATCTTATTGGAAATGCTTCTAGTTTATCCCCATTGCTTATACTACTTGCTGATGGCTTTAAGTAGATGCTACCTATTATTCTAAGGAAAACTCCACTTATTTCTCTACTTTCAGTGTTTTTAATAGTAATGGATGTTGTATTGTGTCAAAGGCTTTTTTATGTATCCATTGAGATAATCATATGGTTTCTGACAGCTTTATTGCTTATATGATCAATGATACTGATGGTTTTCTTAATATTGACCAATCCTTGCATTCCTGGAAAACATCTAACTGATCCAAATGTATTATTCTTGTGATAAATTCCTGTAGTCTTTTTGCTAATATTTTATTTAAAATTTTTGCATCTATGTTCATGAGGGAGACTGGTCTACAATTTTCTTTCTCTGTTTTGTCTCTCCATTATTTAGGTATAAGTACCATATTTGTGTCAAAAAGAATTTTGTAGGACTCCTTCCTCACCAATTTTCCCAAATAGTATGTAGAGTACTGGAATCAATTGATTTTTAAATGTTTGATCGAATTCACTAGTCAATTCATCTGACTCTGGGGATTTTTCCATAGGGAGTTCTCTGATAGCTTTTTCAATTTCTTTTTCTGAGATGGTGTTGTTTAAGTAATTTACTTTCTCTTCAGTTAGTCTGGGCAACTTATATTTTCATAGATATTCATCCATTTCACTAAAAGATTGTCAAATTTATGTCCATACAATTGGGCAAAATAATTTCTAAGTACTGTTTTAATTTCCTCCTCATTGGAGGTACATTCACCCTTTTCATTGTTGAGATTTGAAATTTGGTTTTCTTTTTTCTTTTTTCTTTTGTTTATCATACTGACTAACAGTCTATCAATTTTATTTTTTTCTGTAAAATCAACTCTTAATTTTATTTATAAATTCAATTGTTTTCTTGCTTTCCATTTTATTAATCTCTCCTTTGGTTTTCATTATTTCCAATTTAGTATTTAATTGGATATTTCCAATTCGTTCTTTTTCTAGGTTTTTCAATTGAGTGCCCAATTCATTGACCTCCATCTTCTCTAATTTTTTTCATGTATGAATTTAGGGATATAACAATTCCCCTAAGAACTGCCTTTGCTGCATTCCACAAGTTTTGGCATGATATTTCTTTATTGTCATTCTCTTGAATGAAGTTACTGATTGTTTGAATAATTTCTTCTTTGACACACTCATTCTTTAGGATTAAATTATTTAGTTTCCAATTAGTTTTTCCCTATTTTTCCATAGCCCATTATTGTGTATAATTTTTATTGCATCATGATCTGAGATTGATGCCTCTTCTTGTGGAATAATTCACCATCTTCTGCCTCTACCTTTCCTTTCCCCCCCATTACAATCCCTTTCTTTCCCTTAATAGGTTTTTTTTAATATTCAGATGATTTCAATTAAACCCACACCCACTTTCCATGTACACCCCTTTTAAGTGTCACAATACATAACACAAATTTCAGTGTTGACAGGTATCTGATTCTCATAAAGAGATATAAGCAGTTGGCTCTTATTGAGTCCCAAGTTATTTGCATGTGTGAGCATTGCTCTCTGTGTGTGTATGTGTGAATGTATGTTTTCCTTCTGTACCTTTATATGTCTTTCTTGGGTCTTGTAAGTAGAGATCAAATTTTCCATTGAGCTCAGTCTTTTTCATAAGGAAGGTCTGGAAGTCCTTTATTTCATTAAATGGCCATCTTCTTGCCAGAAAGAATATGCTCAGTCTTGCCAGGTAGTTGATCCTTGGTTGCAGTCCTATCTATTTTGCTTTAAGAAATATCACGTTCCAATCCCTCTGATCTTTGAATGTAGCAGCTGCCAAATCCTGTTTAATCCTGACTGTCATTCTGTGATATTTGAACTATTTCTTTTTGGCTGCATTCAGTATTTTCTCCTAGACATTGTAGCTCTGGAATTTGGCTACTATATTACTTGGAGTTTTCTATTTGGGATCTCTTTCAGGAGGAGATCAGTGAATTATTTCAATAACTATTTCCCCTTCTTATTTCAGCACCTGACGACAGTTTTCTTTGACAGTCTCTTGGAGGATGCTGTCCAGGCTGATTTTTTCATCATAGCTTTCTGGTAGTTTGATAATTCTTAGGTTGTCTCTCCTGGATCTGTTTTTCACATCAGTTGCTTTTCAAGTAAGATTGTTTGCTATTTCTTCTAATTTTTCAGTCTTTATGTTTTGCTTGATTGACGCTTGCTGCATCCTAGAGTCCTTAGCTTCAGTTTGACTGATTCTAATTCTTAGTGAATTATTTTCCCCAATTAGTTTTTGGAACTCCTTTTCCATATGTTCAGTTTTCATTTTTGGGAGGTATTTTCTCCAGTTAGATTTTGGACCTCCTGTCCTAGTTATCTTATTTTACTTTTTAAACATTTGTTTTCTTCTGTGAGATTTTTTTCCCCTCAATTTGGTCACTGTAGATTTAAATTTATCTCCTCCCTCTTTAATTTTGCTTATAAAAATCCCTCTTGTGATCCTCAAAGAATGCTTTTTGGGTTTGAGACCAATTCAAAATTCCTTCTGTGATCTCCAGTGTGAGTATAGAGTTTGTGTTGCCTTCTGAATTTGGTTGTTCTTGCTTACTATAAAAATATTTGATGGTCTTAGCCTTTGCAGTTTCCTTCTTCCCTATTGTGGTTGCCTGTGTCCTCAGTTTTTAGAGTGTATATCTGCTTCTGGCATGCAGAAGTATTGAGCTTCTCAAGTTGGCATGTAGGGGTTTGGTTTCATTTTCTTCTTTAAGATTCTGGATCTCCTCTTCTAATTGGTTGACTTTCTTTTCATGAACTTTTCTTTTTTCTAGGATTATGCTAATTTTTCTTTTTAGTTTTCCTCCATCTCTCTCATTTGATTCTTAAAGTCTTTTTAAAGATCTTCTATAAACTCTTGTTCAAAACAAATTTTAGAGCTCTTGAACCCACAAAGTAACAGAGAAACAAATCTCCTGCTGACAGCAGCCCAGCAGGCAGATGAGAAGGGGTCATTGCAGCAAACTGGGAGCTAAGACCAGCCCTGCTTGAACCCATGGCTTTAGCCAGAAGGCTGCCAGGATAAGCTGTGGCTCGAGCATTCAGGAGACTGGATCCCCAGCAGCTGTGGCATTTTCCAGAATTATCAACCCATAAGAGCCAAGGACAAAGTGAAAGGTCAGTGGAACTCAGCTAAAATTGGGGGAGAGGAGCAGGTACAGCTGTCTACCTCCAGGACAAGAAAGCAGTAGAAGCGGTGGCCCTGCAGAGACCTCCACATGACTGCTTCAAAGCTCCAAGACTGCAGATTGCAGGGGTACCAAGTGACCATTCAGAGGTTAAGTGCTCTTGCCTTAAACTTTAAACTGCCTGGATCTGGATCATGGTCTTGGGTGGTGGTCCTGAGGGGTGTGACCAGTGAGCCAAAGCTGGAGGGGGCTGCAGACACAGAAGCTTCCTAATAAATCCAGCTTTGCAAAAATCCCAGCAATTTGGGACAAAACTCTTCCCTCTGGACACAGACTTCCTCAGAGCTAAAAAGTCAAAGAATTGACTGTCAATATGGGTAGGCAAAGGAAGTAAAAAACCCACAATAATCAACTTTAGATTCCTTTTTAGGGGACAAAAAGGACCAAAACATGGAACAGGAGGAAGACAACATGCAGAACTCCTGCAACAAAATGTCCAACAAAAATGTAAGCTGTTCACAAGCCATAGCTGAACTTAAGAAGGATTTTGAAAACCAAATAAGAGAAGTAGAGGAAAAATTGAGGAGAGAAATGAGAATGATGCAAGAAAATTGTGAAAAGAGAGTCAACAAACTGACTGAAGAAAATACCTTAAAAACAGACTAACTCAATTTGCAAAAGAGGCCCAAAAAGCCAATGAGGAAAAGAATGCCTTAAAAAGTTGAATGTGCAAGATGGAAAAAGAATCTCAAAAGGTTATTGAAGGGAATAATTCCTTAAGAATTAGAGTGGAGCAAATGGAAGCAAATGACTTCATGAGAAATCAAGATACTATTGAACAGATCCAAAACAATGAAAAAATAGAAGGCCATGTAAAATATTTCACTGACAAAACCACTGGCCTCGAAAATAGATCCAGGAGAGACAATTTAAAAATTATTGGACGACCTGAAAGCAATGATCAAAAAAAGAACTCAGAAAGCATCCTTCAAGAAATTCTGAAGAGAAATTGCCCTGATATTTTCAACCCAGAAGGCAAAATAGGACTTGAAAGAATTTACCAATCACCTCTTGAAAAAGATCCCAGGGCATGGCTAGGTGGTGCAGAGAATAGTACATTGGTCTTGGAGTCAGGAGGACCTGAGTTCAAATCCCCCTCATACACTTAACAAATGCAAAATAAATTGCCATTTGACCTTGGGCAAGTCACTTAACCTCCATTGCCCTACCTTTACCCTCCAAAAGAAAAAATGAAAAATATCTTAAAAAGGAAACTCCTAGGAATATTACGTGGTTCCAGAGTTCCCAGATCAAGGAGAAAATATTACGAGCAACCAAGAAGAAACAATTTGAATACTGTGGAAACAAAATCAGGGTAACACAAGATCTAGCAGCTTCTACATTAAGGGATCAAAGGGCCTGGAATATGATATTCTTGAGATCAAGGTAGCTAGGATTAAAACCAAGAATCACCTACTGTGCAAAATTGAATATAATATTTCAGGGGAAAATATGGTCATTCAGTGAGGTGGAGGACATTCAAACATTCTTAATGAAAAATCCAGAACTGAATAGGAAGTCTAACATTCAAATACAAGAAGCATGAGAAGGTAAGCATGAAAAAGAAATCATAAGGAACTTATCAAATTTAAGCTATTTACCTGCCAACATGGAAAAAAATGACCAATTGTAACTTATGAAATTTTTCCCAGTTTGAGTAAAAGTGAAGGGAATATAACTGTGTATATATGTATACATACACATATGTCTATATAGGAGGGCATATATGTGTATGAATATATATGTGAGAGTGTGTATATATGTGTACATAGACATAGGACACAGGAACACTGAATAGGAAGCGATGATATTTAAAAAGGTGAAATTGCAAGGTAAGATAAGAATAGAATGAGAGGAGACAGAGAGAGAGAATGGGATTAATCATCTCATATAGAAGAGGGAAGGAATAACTGTTACAATGGATAGGAAGAACAGGAAGGCAAAAGTGAATGGGTCAACCTTATGCTCATTGAATTTGTCTTAGGGAGGGAAGGACATACAGTCTAAATTGGGTATCTTTACCCACAGGAAAGAAGAGGGTAAAGGGATGAGAGGTGGGATGATGGAGTGGAGGGCAGGTTTGGGGGTAGTGTTGTTAGAAGCACACACTACTGTAAAGGGATACGCACAAAGTAGAGAATAGAACAAGTGGGGGGTTGGATAGAAACAAGGAAAATATAGTCAATCTTTCACAATATGTCCATTGTGGAGATATTCTGTGTAACTACACATGTACAGCCTGTATTGAATTGCTTGTCCTTCCACTGGGAGTAGTTGATGAGGGAGAAAGGGAAAGCATCTAGAATTTAAAGTTCTATAATAAAATGTTTGTGTGTGTATGTGTGTGTGTGTGTGTGTGTGTGTGTGTGTATTCTTATCTCCATGCAACTGGAAAATAAGATATACAGGCACTGGGGCTGGGAGATCATCTTGCCCTACTGAAAAATCAGAGGGGTTATGGGGGAGGATATAGGAAAGAGCAGATTGGGGGAGGGAGTATACAGTGGGATCACTGTTTTGTGGTGGTGGATAGGGGGAAGAAGGGGAAAAAATTTGTAACTCAACATCTTATTGAAATGAATGATATAAATAAAAAGAAACAAAAGTTAAAATAGGAAAAAAAGAAAAGAATTACCTTTTTTCAAATATTTGAGTAGTTATATTGTTGAAATAGAAAAAATATTCAAAATTCCTCTGAAAATATGTAACTTGGAATAGTAGGAGGACAATTATACATACATAAGGGATGGAGGGAGGTAGGGAGAGACAGACAGAGACAGAGAGAGCGAGAGAGAGAGAGAGAGAGAGAGAGAGAGAGAGAGAGAGAGAGAGAGAGAGAGAGGAAGAGAGAAGGGGGCAGATTTTGATGAAAGTGTGAAGGTGAGAAATTAGTACAGGCCTGAAGTAACTTTCCTGTTCCACTACTGCTGTGATTTTCCAATAGTAAAAGATATTTCCTTCAAATCAGAGAGCTATGATTCATTTTTTTCCTGTAAAGTCCAATTTACCCATGATATTTTTCTGAGACAATCTAAGACTGTACATTTTCTTTTTCCTGTCTTCCTCTAGTGCTGCCAGTTTCAAGTTCTTGCATCCCAGAAGTCAGATTTTTAAAATAATATATTCAAAATGTTTTTAAATGATGGGATATCTCCTAAAAAAACCTTTATAACTTTGTCATCTAGGCCTGGGATGTTATAGGAAAAATACATCCAAATAGATTGCTAGTGTTGTTTTCTTTTTTCTTTTACATTATTAATATTGTCTTTCATTTAGATAACTCAAATCACTAATGCAGTTTTAGGCTCCTTAAGTACAAGAACAAGTGAATAAAGAATCATGGAATAGGGGTACTTAGATGGTGCAGTGAATAGAGCATCGACCCTGGATTCGGGAGAACCTGGGGTCAAATCCGGCCTTGGACACTTAATACTTGCTAGCCATGTGACCGTGGGCAATTTCAATTCACTTAACCCCAATTGTACTGCCTTCTTTCCCCCTACAGAGACCCAGAAAACAACCAAAAAAAAAGAATCATGGAGTCCTTGGTCTTGCCACATACTTCTGGTTGGCAGGGAAACTTCAGCAAATGTAAATGAATCTTTATCCTTCTTAGAAATCCTTTCTATCTTTTCATTAGTTAAAGGTCCCTTTTTAAAGTTCTAAATGGTCTATAAGTATCTTCTCTCATTCCAGTCTCAATGTAAACTACGGGACTGGCTTCTTTCCAGTCTGGCCCAGTACGTAATAATTTTAAGCATTGTGTAAAGATCTTGAAAATGATCCTCCTATTTTCCCTGTTCGATGTATAGTCATGATCATTCCCACTATAATATATTATGATCTAAAGTCATGCTGTAATTATTTTATTGTGCTTCTGATGTTGTTTAATGGGAATGTAAGCTCCTCAAGGTCAGGGACTATCACAATTTATCTTTGCAGGCCAAGCACCTTGTGTACTACTTGACACATAAGAAGTAATGAGTGCATATATGTATATAAATATATGTATGCATCTATGGTATACATACATAAGTATATGTATATATGAGACTAGTTTGAATTTGATTAGTAGATGACGAAGCATCTTTTCACCAATAAGGAGCAAATGGGTGCCTTAAGAGTTATGACAAGGAGCTTTCTCACCTTTTTATTATGAAATACTTATGGTATATTATACATTATTATTTCCCACTATAAGGAAAAAGAACTTCAGGATGTTAGAGTATTTTAAAAATACATAATTATTTCACAGTGTATAATTAATTTACTATTCTTATTATTAAAATATGACAGAATCATCAAAATTAAATAATTACAGATTAATAAGACATTCCGTTAGAGATATTATATTCATTCATATGCCATATCCCTTATTTTGGAAGGAGACAAAAACTTTTATTTTTAAAGCAAAATGCAAATTTAAAAATGTATATATCATCATTTGAATGAATGCAGAAAAGAAGTGAAGGGCATGTATAGAAATCTCACAGCCCTTGAAGACAGTTACCATATGCTCTGGAAAAAGAGGACAGGCTTGCCAAATTGTTCTGGCCCAGTAATGACAATTCCACATTTCGGGGGAAAAAACAAGTTGAAGAGAACTGTTCAATAAGCTACAACAAATATTTGAGATGTGAAATGAGGATCTTTTTTCCTTGAGGATCAGATATTAAATGTGCATGGGCTTTGAACTCACATTAGACACTGCTAGTAAGCTTTCTCTCAGTTGCACAACCTATTTTTTTTGTTTTGTTTTGTTTTGTTTTCTTCTCTCTACCCTGAGGCCAAAAAAAAGAGTGTATGTAATGAACCAGTGCCTGCACAGCAAGTAGTAGAGTACAAATGAGAAGAGGGTGTGGATGGTGATGAAGAAAGTTTGATTAGCAATTGGCAAAAGGAAAACTACTGAGTGTTTCTCAGATTTGGAGGGAGGTTTTATGTGCAGTTGGTGACAGAGTTGCAGCCACAGAAATAGAATTTTTTTCAAATTTGCATACAATCTGTTTTTGTGAATCTGATTTAGATAAGTTTGAGTCTCTTTAACTTTCATCAAACTCTTGACAACAAAATGCTTAGTAGGAGAATTGGTTATTTTCCTGGTCACTGAGCTAGATACTAGGTCATTTCTATTCCTTTCCATAAAAAGGAAAAAGATACAGAATGCATGATGGCCCTATACATCATTGAATTAATCACTTACTGTGTAAGAGGAACTAAGAGAAGGGGTGTGGTACGATAAAGAGCTTGCTCTGAAGTCTAATGATCTGGGTTCAAATATCACTTCTTATCTTTATAATTCTCTGGTACTTATAAGTGACTATGAGCACGTTACTTAAATTGTATGGATTCTTCATTTATAAAATGAGAGAACTGTACTAAATGCCCTCTGGAATTCCTTCTATTTTTTTATTTTTGTTAAGATAATTATTTGTTTTTAACATTCTTTCTTTGGAAATTTTCAGTTCCAAGTTCTCTCTCTCCTGCTAACTCCTCCCCACACCCACTGAGAAAGCAAACAATGTATCAATTATACATGTGAAATTATGCAAATCATATTTCCTTTTGAGTCATATTGCACAAAAAGCAAGAAAAATAAACTGATGGCAATCAAACTTCAATTTTCACTTACAGTTTATTAAATCTATCTTTGAAAATAGGCAGCATTTTTGCCTCACGAATCTTTGAAATTATCTTGATCATTGTATTGATCAAAGTAGCCAAGGTTTTCACCATTGATAATCATTACAACATTGCTGTGATTGTGCACAATGATTTACTGATTCTTCTCACTTCATTTTGCATCAGTTCATATAGGCCTTACCATGTTTTTCTAAAACCATACCCTCCTCATTTTCTCATAACCTAAAAGTACTCTATTACAACCATATGTCAAAGCTTGTTCAAGCATTCCTAAATTGCAAAGCACTGATTTGATTTCCAGTTCTTTGCCACCAAAACTATCAGCTATGAATGTTTTTGTACATATAGGGACTTTTCCCTTTTCCTTTGATCTCTTTGGGATATGAACCAAAGTGGTATCGCAGGGGCAAAAAGTATGCATGGTATTTTAACCCTTTGCTCAAAATTCCAAATTGTTCTCTAAAATGGTTGGACAAGTTTGCTATTCTACCAACAGTTCATTAGTGTACCTACTTTTCCCTCATCCCCTCCAATGTTTGTCATTTCTGAAAGGTGTGTGGCACTATTTTACTGTTATTTTATTTATATTTCTCTAGACAACAGTGATTTGAAGTATTTTTATATGATTATAATTAGCTATTGTTTTCTTCTAAAAACTGCCTGTTCATATCTATCTATTGACCACTTATCAATTGGAGAATGGGTCTTATATTTATAAATTTGACTTAGTTCTCTACTTAGTATATACTTGAGACCATTATCAGAAAAACTTGCTATACAATTTGAAATTAATTAATAATCTACAGTACCTTTTAGAAAAATGTAGTTTCCCTGATAATGTTTTTAATTGGTCTTTTTTTTTCTTTAAGAATATTATTGCTATCTGTTTGTATGTCTGTCTGTCTTTAATTTCAGCTGGAGTCTATTAGATTCTGTTCCAGCTATTTATTTTAACTGTGCATATATATCTTTCTGTTTCAAGTGCATCTCTTTAAAACAACATATTATTAGATTCTGGTTTTGCACCCATTCTTCTATCAGCTTCTGTTTTGCAAGTGAGCTCATTCATTCACATTCACAGTCATTTTTACTAGTAATTTATTTCCCTCCATACCATTTTCTTCTGTTTCTCTCTTTTTTTCCTGTAACTCTTCAAACGTTTGTCTTGTTTCTAACCACTAACTTAATTCACCCTCCTTTTTATCCCCCATCCTTTATCTTATCACTTTTCCCTCCTATTTCTTTATTGGTTAAGGTAGATTATTATACATCACTGAGTTTGTCTCTGTGTGTATGTATATGTTTAGACATGTGCGTGTATATCCTTCCCCCTTTGAAATAATATTGATGAGATAGCATATCAAGCATTGCCTGCTACTCCCTATTTCCCCTCTATTGTAAAAGCTCTTCCTTGTTAACCTCTTCTATATGAGAAAATTTTCTTTCTCAAACTTTCATTTTGTTGAGATTGTTCCAAAATAATCAATTCACATCAATATATTCTTTCTGTGTGAACTTATTTTAAGTGCCCCAGTAATGGTAAAGTTCTTTGAAATTACATATATCACCTTCCCATGTAAGTATACAAACATTTTAATCTTGAGTCACTTATAATTTCTCTTCAATGTTTACCTTTAAATGCATCTCTTGAGTTTTGTGATTTCAAAATTGCATTTCAATATTTTCTGTTCACTTCTGGTCTTTCATGAGGAATGCTTGAAAGAGCTTTACTCCCTTAAATGTTTTTTTT
>JAQQSW010004837.1:0-14345 GCA_028646575.1 Pseudocheirus occidentalis | reverse complement strand
ACCACCTTATATTTCAAATCTCATTACTATTTGAATACGACACAGTATCACTTTGAATTTTCATTGGGGTCCCATAGTATACATTTACAAGATCTAGAGTTTTACAGGTGTTCTTCTGGGTTGCATTCTTATAAGGACAAGTCACTAGTACACCTGAGTAGGTGTCAATGCAGGTACATATAAGTTTGCATCCTTTTTCTAAGGGTAGGGGACCAATATAATCTATTTGCCAGATTTAGGCTGAGACTTTTCATCTTGCCATCTCCCCATTACTACCTGAGGTACAGTTTGCTTCTTTTCCAACTGACATATATGACATTTTTCTGCTATCTACTTTAACAATGAATGAGAGATACTAATACCTTGATCTTGTGCCCCACATGCTGTGACCTGGAGCTCTAAATGATCAGCCATTTGGTGGACTTATTTTTCTAAGACCATATCATCAGTTGTTGTCAAAGTAGGGACAATATATTTAGTAGCAGTCTTTGCTAGTCAATCAGTATGAGCATTGTAATCATGTTCAGGCATTGTGAGCATGTGAGCATCTACATGAAAAACTGACAAATCAGTAAACAAAGACATGTCCCATATATCTACCATAATTCTTTGTCCCACACTTGTTTACCATGAATTTTCCAGTTTTAATTTTTCCACATGGGTATCCATGTCACAAAGCCATTGCATATGACTAAAACAAATCGATAACAATCAGAATTATCTAGATTACTTCCTGTGATTCACCCCCCCATCCCTTCTTTTGATTGCGATCTCTTCCCTTATTCATAGGTCTGAGAGATTTTTTTCCGTGTTCTCCTAAATTCTTTATGATATCACCCTTCCTGACTAAATCTTTTATCTATTTTTACATTATCTGGGTACTACAACAATTTTATTCCTAATTTCTGACAAACTACTTTCCAATTTTCCAAGCAAATTTTGTTGAATGATGAATTATTGCGCCCAAAACTTGGATTTTTTAATTATTTCAACACTTGATTATTATGTTCATATGCTTTTGTATTTTTATAGGTTTAATGTGAGGCATAAAAGGTGCTGGAATCCTGGTTCTGCCAATTTACTACCTGTTGGATCTTGAACAAGTTGCTCTGCTATTTGAATCCTGATTTTATCTGTAAAATGTGAAGGCTGAATTAAATGGCCTCTAACATCAACTCCATCTCTAACTCTTTGATTCTGTGACTGTTAATAAATAGAATAATGAATTTAACAGGAAGGAACCCAAAGTCCTTAGATGCTATTTAAATTTTTTTAATTATTTGTAATTTTGTTAAATATTTCCCAATTATACATAGACATTTTACAATTTTCTTAAATTGTGTTCCAAATTCTCTCCTTCCCCTACCTACTCCTTGAGAAAGCAAATGATTTAATTTCAATTACATGGGTGTGTCTGTGGAGTCATGCAAAATATATTTCCATATTAGTGATGCTTCAAAAAGACAATACAAACAGTAAAATAAAGTCAAAACAGCATACTTCAATGTGAAATCAGAGTTCATCATTTTTTTTTCTCTCTGGAAGTGGATAGCATTTTTTAAATCAAGGATTCTTTAGAATAATCTTGGATCTTTTACTTAATAACAGTAGCTAAGTCTTTCATAGTAGATCATCTTTACAATATTGCTATTACTGAGTAAAATGTTCTCCTGGTTCTACTCACTTCACTTTGTATGATTGCACATAAGTCTTTCCTGTTTGGTTTTCCCCTGAGACCTTGTCCCAAAGCATTTCTTATACAACAATAATATTCCATCACAATCATATACCAATTTTTCAACCATTCCCCAATTGATGGGGAGACCATCAATTTTCAATTATTATCCACCACAAAATGATCCTTTATAAGTATTTTTGTACAAATATATCTTTCCCCCTTTTCTTTGATTTCTTTGGGATACAGATCTAGTACTGATAATGCCAGGTCAAAGAGTATTCACAGTTTTATCACCCTTTGAAAATAGTTTGAAAGTTTTCTCTAGAATAGTTGGCATAATTCATAACTCCATCAACAGTGTTAGTGGGGCGGCTAGGTGGCGCAGTGAGTAGAGCAGTGGCCCTGGAGTCAGGAGGACCTGAGTTCAAATCCGGCCTCAGACACTTAACACAAAAACTAGCCGTGTGACCTTGGGCAAGTCACTTAACCCCAATTGCCCTCCAAAAAAAAAAGCAAAAAAAAAAACCAGTGAATTAGTGTACCTATTTTCCCACAGTATTTGTCACTTCCTTTTCCTGTCACATGAACCAATCTGATAGATGTGATGTGTTATCTCATACTTGTTTTAGAATTTTCAATTGGCTATGTCAGTTCAGAGAAAGAACTTGGTGAAAGGCAGTGCATGTGTGTGCGTGCATTGAAGATAAACTTTTTTTCTACCTATCATTTCTAGCAAAGTGATTGTGACTCTGGACCTTACACAGAAACCAATTTGTGCTAAAGTGAGTAAATGTTAAGGGCCGACATTTGTCAGAGGCTATATCAGCTGCCAAGCAAGAAAACATATCTTAACCATAGTTCATAATGCAAACTTAAAATAGCAAAAACTGATCATCACATGAAGAGAGACAGAGACAGCGGGACAAAGACAGACAGAGACAGAGAGAGACAGAAAGAGACAAAGACAGAGGAGAGACATAGAGACAGAGAGACAGAGAGACAAAGAGACAGAGAAATTGAAGAAGCAAGATGTGCATTTCCCCGAGTTAGTAAAATTGTACTAGAATTACTGCTTGAAATAAAGCACCATGACAAAGAATATGCTGTGCAATTAAATTCATAAACTTTGAGAGTTTGTTCTAATCAATTATTTAGGCAATATGAAAGAATTCCAGAGAGAAGTAAGTTTAAGACTCACTTCCCCCATCCCTTCTCCTGACATTACTTTACATATCACAAAATTTTCCATCATATGTTCATAAATTTTACATCTTATTATCATGGTATTTACATTCCAAATTAATCAGTTAGCATGCCAACTATCTGCCAAGCAGTGATATTAAGTAGTGGAGAAAAGAAACAAAACATTTCCTGACTCAGAAACCTTAATTCTATTGCAGAAGAAAACATCTACATATAAATATATAGATAATATAAATATAAATATGAATGTAACAGTCATAAGGGAGAGAGACAGAGAGAGAAAGAGAGACAGTGGTCCCTGTGAGGGTCAAGTGTTGGAAGTGGCACTTAAACTAGATTCTAGGAAGTGACATTCCAGACAAGAATTCTATAAGACAGAAAATACCTTCAGTATTATCATTCCCATGTTACAAATTAATAAATGGAATAAATTGAGTCTCTGGGGTCACCCTTCAAGAATGAGTAAAAATTTGAATACAGATGTCTCCTGACTCCAAATCCTGTTCTCTTTCCATCCATCACACCGTTCTGATCATTTGTCTTGTGCATGCTCATTTCCCATTCTTTTCATCTCATAAGCTGTCTTTATTTTCATCTGTTTTCTCCTTCCATCCAAATGAACAATGGAGCAGTGGTACTCCTTAATAAGGGTGACTACTCCATTTGAGTTCTTGATCATATCTATTTTCTCCATCAGCAATTTACTCTCTCATGCTTCTCTCCATTTCTACTAGCTTCTTGTCCTCACTCTGCATTTGCTCTGGTCATATTTATTCTAAAACCAGAACAAAAGAAATATACCAAATTTATTTCTTATTTATTTCTTATTATCTCTCTCTCCTAACCACACCCCCACCATGAGGTGTCATTTTTATTTTTCTTCTCTTTGGATTCCAAAATGCTAGAAATCATAGTATACACAATTTCTTGGAACTCAAGTACTTCTTAGTCCCATTCCATCTATATTATCTCTCTTGCCAATAGAATCAACTATCATTGTTTCAATTAACACCTCTATGCATATGGCTACAAAATCTACATATGAAGTCATGAACTCCAGTTCCCCATTTCAAACTTCCTGTTGATCAACTGCATCTGTATATCCTAGCTTAATTCCAAACCCAATATCACTCAAATTGAAATAATCAACACAGAATTACAATGGTTCATGTATGTGAAGGGCTATCATGTGGATGACATGTCCCCCTAAATCCCAGAGGAAAGAAAAGAAACAATGACTATGAATGGCAAAAAGATAAATTTAGCTTGATGCAGAGGGGAAAAAAAATCTCAGCATTGGAGGGAAACCTCAGAGTACATAGATTCAATTGTTCCTGTTGAAATATATCTTCTAGAGCACCATTTAGGAAGAAGTATTCATAAAAGGTATCCTTGAGGATTTGAAGTGAAGCGGAAGCCATCACTACCCAAAACAACCCAATACCTCTTGAATAGCTTTGGAGAGGGGGTTTTGTTCCTTGTTTCTAATACCAACATCTCAAATGTTCAAAAACAACTCTTATCTCTATATGTTTAATTCATTACCTCCTACTACCACCCAAGCCATTTCTTGTCAAGGCTGAATATCTTTCATCCCTTTAACTCATTCTCTGACAGCATAATCTCTTTTCCCCTGATCATCCAGGGAGTTCTCTTCTATATGCACTACAACTTTTTTTGTGACTTTAGCAAAAAAAAAAATTGTGACTTGTACTGAACTCAGTTCTCTAGGATACCAAGGTAAGAGTTTGCCCTGCCAAATACCATCTCCCTTCTTCTAGACACTATGACATTCTTAAATAATACTACAATTCCATTAGTTTTTTTTTCTTTTTGTGTATGAGGTGGGAGGAATGGATATGGGAGCAAATGAGCAATTCTAGGCTACACTGTTGACTCATGCTGAACTTGAATTTGAGTGACAACCTTATGAGTTTTTCTTCCACATAAACCAGTTGTCACTTTTCCCTTATCTTTTACTTCCATAGTTTTTTGAACCTATATATTTGAAATTTTTACTTCTATAAATTTCACTTTATTTGATTCTAGCCATTGTTCTAATCTTTCAAGTTCATAGCAATTTTCTTCCCTGACACTCATCTACTTTCTTTACTTTTCTACTCAACTGCCTATCATCTGAAAAAGGCAAGCATGTTTTTTTAATCTTCAGCACTTTTGTCTAAGTCGCTGATAATGATACTGAACTACACAAAGCAAAGACCACATATCTGTTGTTACTGCATTAGAGACATTCCTCTAAATTAGTTACAAATGCATTTCAGTTGGCACACTTTTTCTTTTCTCTAATTCAGACAGCAGGAAAGGGAAGCAAATTCATAAAAAAAATTATGTAATTGGATGAACCCATCCACCTCTTTGCCACTAATTTTCAGCTGTGTGATATACACACCTAGTCACCCATCTTTCAGTGCAGTGGAAAATGTTTGAATCCCAACCTCTCCACTTACTGCAGCTGTAAATTCAGGTGAATTATTTTAAAAAATATATTTTAGGCTCAAACACCAGAACACATACACAGAATAGAGAAAAAAAACCAAAAACACATCATAGACTTAAATACTGAAATTTAAATACAAAGTAAGAAAGAAAAAAGAATCCTGTAGTGTGCATAGAAGAACATAAAAGAGGATTCAAAATATGTAACAATAAATTTTTGTTTCAAGAAAACGTGTATGATAAATAATACATGTTATTTTGAGAACTTTCCTTCTTTACTTCCTTGTAAGTTTCCTTGGTTTTCTGGAATGGACTTTTTTTAACTTATTCTTTTTCCCTTCCCCTCTCCCTCCCCAATGCTACAATTAAGTTTGGATATGTTTCTCCATAGCTATAAATATATATTTGCATATTTTTGTAAATATATATAGATGTCTGTGTCTGTGTGTATCTGTCTACCTGTCTACCTGTCTATCTATCTATCTATGTATCTATCTATCTATCTGTCTGTCTATCGCACGCGCACACACACACACACACACACACACACACACACACACACAGTTTCCTAAATTCTACTCCTTACCTTTGTTTTTATGTTTGTATATATATTTTTTCCTATCCCTCCTGGCTCCTACACTTTATTTCTACCCACTACTTTGCCTTCCTATTACTTGCCTGCTCCCCTTCAAGGATCCCTCTCCATCCTCCCATTCCCATAAATCTAAACACCCTTCTATATTCCTCTTTTACCTATTCCCTCCCTCTCCCTTCTAAAGATCTCTCCCTTGCCCTCTCCCTCCCCTTTTCCCCCTACCTTACCCTAAATTTATTCTAAATTTAGAAGACTTTTATTGTCTTCTAAATATATATAGATTGTTCCTTCTTAAACCCATTCACAAAGAAAACAGGTTACCAGAACTATCAGCCCTCTTTCTCTACTAATTCCTCTGCATTAGTTCTTTCTCTTGTACGTGATTTGTATAAATTAATTACACTTTTTAGCTATTCCTAAATGGTTTTGTTTTTAAAATTCATATCATTCTGAGCTTTGACCCCAAATTTTCTTATGAGCTACCCAATTATTAATAAGAATCTTAGACATGCATTTTACATAGATAAAAAGTAAATGGGGGCGCCTAGGTGGTGCAGTGAATAGAGCACCGGCCCTGGAGTCAGGAGTACCTGAGTTCAAATTCGGCCTCAGACACTTAACACAAAAAACTAGCCGTGTGACCTTGGGCAAGTCACTTAACCCAAACCTGCCCTCCAAAAAAAAAAAGCAAAAAAAAAAGTAAATGAAATATCCTTACTCAGTGCTTTATAATCAGTCTTTGGTTTGCACCTTATAATTCTCTTGGCTCTTATATGTCAAATCTTCTATTAAATTCATGTGTGTTTGTTTCTTTGTCTTAGCAAAGTCTTGAAAGTCTGACAGTTGATCACTAATTCACTTTTTTTCATTCAGAATTAATTTAGCTGGGCATGATATTTTTGGCCAGAGCTTCAGTTCTTTTTCTTTTCAATATGTAATGTTCCAAAACCTGTGATCCTTTATGTTTCTTCTGCTAGGTCTTGTGTAATTCTAATTGTGGCACCATTGTATTTGTTAATTTTTTTAATTTAATTTTTAATTTTTTCAGTTTATTTCTTTATTTAGTACCATTTTATTTAAATTGTTTTATTCTTATTGCTTTTAATATTTTATCCTTGAGCTGTGGGTTTGGGAAATTGACTATGATATTCCTCATAGGATATCTTTCAAGTAGTAATTGATGTATTTTTTTCTATATCAACTTGCCACCCCCTTATGCTAATACTTTAAGTCGATTTTCTTTAATTATTTCTTGTATTATTGTATCAATATTCTTTTTCAATCATAACTGTCTAATTATTAGTCTGATTATTTTTGTTTTCTCTTCTTGATCTATTGTCCAAATCTGTTGTTTTCCTTATAAGATGCTTCACTTTCTCTTCTATATTTTCATCATTCATATTTCCTTTATTTCTTGATTTCTTATAATTTAGCTGATTTCACTTAGCCCAATTGTAATTTTCAAGGTGTCATTTTCTCCCTTAAGATTCTGCATCTCCTTTTCTAATTGATTGGCTTTTTTCATAATCTTCTTGTTATTCTTGGATATTCTTAATTTTTTTCCAATTTTTCCTCCATCTCTGTCATTTCATTTTTAGAGTCTCTTAAAAGATCTTCCATGAATTCTTTTTTGGGCAGATGATCATTTGACATTACTCTTCAGGAGTTTCTTTTCTTCACTATCCTCCTCTGAAGATGAGCCCTGGTCCTCTCTATTCCCATAACAGCTTTCTATGATTGTATTCTTTCCTTTTTGCCTATGCATTTTTGTGGTAATAGTTTACTTTTTGTAATCACATCTAGCCCTAGGGTGCAGGGAGGTGGTGCCTCTTGCCCCAGATCTTCCTAGCCTGGAACTAAAGTCAAGCCTCCAGACTCTCAAAGGTTCTCACAGCAAAGGGGTTTCTGTCCCACTGCTTCGGCACACAACCAGTCATGTGCCAATTCCTTCTCACCCCTGCTACTATTTAAGGCACAGCTGGGTCTGATGTTCCTTGCTGGCAAAGGTTTCCTCAATCTTCCCAAGCTCACCTCACTATCCCAAGGGTAAAAGTCCCTGTGGCTTAGACCGAGGCAGGCTCTCAAACCCTGGGACTTGCCTCTTGTTTTTTTAAGTGTTTTGCTACTTGTGGTTAAAGCAGTTCCTAGCCTGGAGGTGTTTACTTTTCACAAGAACCAACCATTGTTCTGGGCTTTTTCTTTTAATCTCATATTGTTTCAGGAAGACCCCTATTATGCCCTTATTCTAATTTATTTTTATTCACACTTTGTTTGCCCTAAGAAGCTCTTTTGTGGGGGGAAGTCTTGACAGCTTAGAATTTTCTGATGCACTTTGTCATCTTTCCAGAATCCCCTCCCTTGGGTGAGATCTTAACCTCAATATTTTAATCTATAAAATGAGGGGATTTGACTAGATGGATTATATGGTAGATAGATGCTACAGAGGATAGAGTTCTGGGTCTGGAATCAGAAAGACCTGAGCTCAACCTCAACTTCAGTCACTTACTAGCTGTGTAGCTTTGAGCAAGTCACTTAATCTTTGCTTGCCTCCATTTGCTCAGCTATAAAATGGGTGCAACAAAAGGACCTACCTTATAGGATTGTGAGCATCAAGTGAGATAATATTTGTAAAGCACTAATAAATATTTGTAAAACACGTAATATTTGTAAAGTATAGTGCTTGGTACATGGTGAATGTGGAGAAACCAAGTGAAGACTCCCCAGGAATAGGGAACTATAACTTAGTTAGAATGGATAGGAGGGGGTCTAGGCATAAGCACTGAACTTATGGAATTCTCTCTCCTTTATATACCTCATTTGTGTTTTTATATAATCTGCACACTACCTCACTTGTGCCTTATATATGTAATCCCTGATTACCTCACTTATGTTTCATATAATCCTTGATTGCAGATAACCTTACTTGTGCCTAAAGCCTTATATAATCCCTGACTACCTCACATGTGTTTTATATAATTCCTGAATTGCAGACTTATTTTGTTTTCTATGTTCACACTACTTCATATTTGCTTTATGTAATCTCTGAATATATATTGCTTTTCTGTCCTCTCAAGACTGTGAGCCAATATTATTTTATGTCTCATAATTACTAATAGTCTATTTAAACTATGATTCCAAACTGAGCTTCACATATAGAATACATAACAAAATACAAGAATACTTAGTTCCAGTTAATTATCAACTGGGCCCCCCAAATCTTCAGTGTGTGTGTGTGTGTGTGTGTGTGTATGTGTGCGTGTGAATGGGCATGCACAATTAAGTGGGGAGGATATATCAGATATTTTGTAATGAGCTCAAGGAAAGCAGAATACATGACAATTTTCTATAAAACATATTTCTGCTTATTTTATTTCCGTTTACATGTTCATAGATTAAATTTACAATGCATCACCAGATGTTACTTTGACAGCTTGCTAATGATAGATACATCTATCATTTGCTTGCATGTACACTAATGCTTTCTGTTTGAAGAGGGAAAAGCATTAATGATAAAGCTTATATTATGAAAGATCAATGTTTAATCTTAAATAAAAGACATGTGTAATATGCATCAGTTACTATGAAAAATAAAAAAAAATTTGTGTTTTCACAAAGACAGCTGTATATAAATGGTAAACTATAACAATTGTTCTTGTGTTTCATTCATTAACATTAATTAGGCTATCTCCTTAAGTATTCAGAACTAATCAAAATTTTATTATTCAAGATGCCTCTTTGTTAGACACAATTTATTGTGAAATGACTGAATAACAGAGATCATCTTAAAAGTCTCCTTTGCTTTATATTTAAAATATTTTTGCTCTTTATATTTTCTATCAAATTTTAATTAAAAAAAACAAATGTACATCACATAGGGGCTCATTTTTCCTTAAAATGATTTCCATATGATATATTAAAAGATAAAGACATTCACCATCATGCATTTTCACTTTAATACTGTTTTGTGACAACTTTACTAACAAATATTCTGAAAGGTGAGATCAGATAAGGAATAACTCTCAAGAAAGACTTGGGTCATATTTCAACAAATATTTATCTCAAAGCACTCATCATCCTCCCACTCATCATTATCCCAGCATTTACAGGGCCATTAAAAGTGTTATATCCATGAACTTCATTTCAGTCATATTCTTTTTTTGCAATGAAAAAGATGAGTTTGCTTTGCTGACATTTAAAATTAAGCCTTACACTGTGAGCAACTAATTACACCACGGTCTTAACTTTATGCATCTATGCCACTTCTTTAAGGTACAAATTATTCAAATGATATTTCAGCATGCTTGCTAAATAATGTAAAGCTGTAATTAAACATCACTATGGCTATATTAGCTTCTTATAAGTATGCAAAGGTAAAGCATACTTTCATGTATACCAATTTTACCATTAAAAAAGAATCAATTAAAATGCATTTATTAAGCACTTAATGTGAGAATTTGAGATCAATAACTTGACGGAATGGTCGTCTCAAGTGAGGAATTGTTGTTGGTATATTATTTTGTTCTTTAAAGGATAGGGGACACCTGGGCATGCCATGAATAAGAAGCTAGCAGGTAGGGACTAAAAATTTGAATTAGAGAGAAGATGATTATGAACATGTACAACTGTGAAATTAAAGGATGATCAAGATGTTTATAATTCTTGGCCTTAGTGGAGACAATGGCCACTTCATCATTACTATAATAAAGGTGGACAGAATGATAAATTACATTAGAGTAGGAGAAAAGAGAACATTCATGATGAATGCAAATCAGAAAATAAAAGGAAATCATTTTTCTATAATTTTATTATATTAAATTTTGCCTCAAGAAATCATTCTGTTCAAGCCTCTTTCTTCTTGTGTGTGTGTATTTTCATGAATATTAGCATATCAAAACTCTACTTCTTTTATTTCTGTATAACTATTTTTACTTTGTAGAAAATACTATTTGAAAGCAAAATCAAATTAATGTCCCAAAACCATATGTTATTGTTTTGGGCACTGTGTTTGTGAACAGTGTATGATACTTTTCTGAATATTTACTGCTTCCAAAAATTAGCAAAATAACATTAATATGGGAATTGTTAATTTTGATAGAATTATAGGGGTGAGGGTGGAAAGCACAACAATGCACTTTAGGCATAATATTGAATTGGTATGATTATTACAGAAAGCAATTTGTGATTGTCCAAAGCAAGTGATGAAAATATAAATAACTTTTTATCTAGAGATCTCAGCACTAATGACATCTTCCTAAACTGTTATCATTTTTAGTTGTATCTGACTCTTTG
This sequence comes from Pseudocheirus occidentalis, assembly GCA_028646575.1. Lineage (NCBI taxonomy): Eukaryota > Metazoa > Chordata > Mammalia > Diprotodontia > Pseudocheiridae > Pseudocheirus > Pseudocheirus occidentalis. Next base: position 3,123 of record JAQQSW010004837.1, on the reverse strand, counting down.
TCACCCCATTTAAGATTTTCTTGCCAAGGATACTGGAGTGGTTTGCCATTTCTTTCTCTATCTCTTTCACACTTGAGGAAACTGAGGTAAACAGGGTTATACAACTTGCCTAGGTTCATAATCTGGTAAGTGTCTGAGGTTCAATTGAACTCAGTAAGACTTTCTTCTTGACTCCAGACCAAGCATTCTATTTAGTGTACCACTTAGCTTCCCCCATGCTCATAGCTGGTGTAAGACAAAAAGGACTTATATACACCATGTTCTTTATGCTGACACTTTTTTGCAGTAGTCAGGAATTAAAAACAGTAAAAGATCAGGCTTATTAACTAGGAGTAGTAGAGGAATGTACCATGGTAACAACACCTAGACTCTTAATAGTGATTGGCATGAAGACTATAGAGAAACATATGAAGACTTGTAGGAACAGATGCAAATTAAAATAAGTAGACCCTTGTTTATGTTGTACGTAATGGCTACAACAATGGAAATGGAAATTATACAAAAACACTAATGCTTATTGCTATTAAATTTTAATGACCAAAAAGGGTATCAAAGAAGAGGTATGATAAGGTATCTTCCTTCCTTCTTCAGAGGTATAGATGTGAGACACTACATATAATATAAGATCTAGTTTTTTTTACTTGATTTTTCTCCCTCTTTAAAAAAAATAGTCATTATTAAAAGGGAAGGCTCTGGAAGGGGGAGGAGGAATGATATATTTGGAAATGTAGGTAATATAAAAGAAAATATATCAAATAATAAAAAAGAAAATGATAAATCTGAAGCAACTGGAATTTTAATTCATGTTTCACCATCATATATTGCCATAGTTCTAGTTTAGGTTTCTTGCCTCCATAGCTAAAAAGACTATCTAAATTTTTGGTTATTATATTTACTCATCTCTTTAAGGGTAAAATGTTCCTCCCTCTTTGTTTCACTTAATATCAGTATTTTAAGTATTAATTAGATGCTGCTTAGAAGGATGATGACCTTGGGTACCTCATCTGTTGCTGAAGACTTGAGTGAATTGGCTTTATCAAAATAAAATTAATGCTATAAGTTTCTATGTGAATAACATAGCCTAACATATTTTTGTTTATGAATGATCATGTAAGGAAACAATTATTCCTAAGTACAATGCATGTGTATTCAACTTTTCCTGCTTTTGTAAATGTAGTAGCCTTTAAAATGTGGGGGGAGTGTAATCTAGGTGGCACGTTGGCTAGAGTGACAGCTCTTGAGTTAAGAAGACAAGTTCAAATCTGACCTCAGACACTTACTAGCCCTGTGACTATGGGCAAGATGTGTAATCCTGTTTGCCTCAATTTCCTCATCTGCAAAATGATCTAGAGAAGAAAACAGCAAAATACTTCAACATTTTAGCCAGGGAAACCCCAAATCGAGTTAGGAAGAGTAGGACATGACTTAAATGACTGAGCAACAAATTATAGTGACTGACACTCGAGTGCATTATTAATGTGACTTCTTTCATAAGAGAAAACTAAAAGCAAGGGGCAGAAATTGCAGAGGGGATAATCTAGACTTGATGTCATCCAAAAAGAGAGCCAAATAGATCTAGTTCAGAGATAAAGAGCTGTACTCTAGTTTGCGCTAGTTGATCTGTAAGGTTCTTTCTAAATTTAAAAAAAAATCTTGTTCCTTATTGGTGACTTGTACAGCTATGAAGTCAATTTTGACAGTGATTAAGCTGTGCTTTGTCTTCCCTTAATGCATTATTATACAATAGAAAAATATAAAAGACATAAAAAATAAAGAGGTAAAGGAAGGAGGAAGGAATGAAGGGAGGAAGGAAAGAAGGGAGGGAGGAAGGAAGGAAGGAACAGAAGAAGGAAGGAAGGCAGGAAGGAAAGAAGGAAGGCAGGAAGGAAGAAAGAGAGGAAGGAAGGAAGGAAGGAAGGAAGGAAGGAAGGAAGGAAGGAAGGAAGGAAAGAAGGAAGGAAGGAAGGAAGGAAGGAAAGAAGGAAGGAAGGAAGGAAGGAAGGAAGGAAGGGGACAGAAAGGAGACATGGGAAGGAGAGAAGGAAGAAGTTAAGGGGAAAGAAAATACAAAAAAAGAGTGAAATGCAACCAGATATTTTGAAACATATGGATATGGTAAGTGCATTTTCAGATTTTCATTTGGATGTCTTGAATACTATATACAGAAAACTAAGACTTTATATAAAGCTAGCACAAAAGGATACATTTAAAATATGCTAAACTTGCATACTAAAATGGATTTCTTTGAATTCTTAGTGTTTATTCTGGCAATATGGGCTCCAAGTCCAGAGCATTTTGCAGAGAATTGTATTAAATGATTGAGGGAAAAAAATTACTCTATAACTGTGTTAGGGATGAAGTTGGCTTAAGAGTTTTGAAAGGAAAGACATTCTTCAGCTGTCTTGAGAGAGACAAATGTATGGTTCCATAATCTTTCCAGGGCGAGACCTTTGGAGAAGAAAAATAAATTAAAAGACTGAACTGATTTCTCAACATGTCCTTCTATCCAGTTTGTCTGGGAGAGAGTATAATGGAAGTCCTGATGGGTGGGATTTGAGGTTTCTCTTTTGGTTGTAAAAAATATCAGTTTTTTCTCATCTAAAGAGTTAATTAACTATAGTATATTCTGTTGCATATTGTGATCTACAGAATCTTACTTTTTAATTTAATATTTTCTTGAATTAATAGGATTTTGCTTTGATATTTTCTTTTTAAAAATTCATTTATTTATTTATAGATTTCAGCATTTATTTCCACAAGATTTTGAGTTGTAAATTCCCCCCCCCATCTCTCCCCTACAACCCACCTAAAAATGGCAAGCATGTTGAATAACCACTGCCACAACCTGATCTCTCTCCAAGCTCACAGCATGCAGATTGCGGGGGATGGGGGGGAAGCAATCATTCAGAGGCTAAGTGATTTTGCATTAACCCACCTGGATCAGGATTACCATCTTGCATGGTGATTCTGGGGTGTGTGACCAGTGAGCCAAAACTGGTGGGGGCTTCAGAGACAGTGACCTCCTAATAGCACTAGCAGCTGTGAAAACCCCAGGAATTTGGGACAAAGCTCTCCCACCAGGAAGCAGAGTTCTACTGTAGCTAAAAAATCAAATTAATTAAC
>JAQQSW010004834.1:0-14346 GCA_028646575.1 Pseudocheirus occidentalis | reverse complement strand
TCTCTTCCTCCTATCCCCTCCTCCCCCCCTAAAAAAATCAGGGGAAAAGAAGATAGTGAAACACTATTTGTAATAATGACCGAATGTGCCACATTTTTAGGGGCTAACCCACCAAGACACCTACAGGACTTATAGAAATATAATTATGAAATAATTTTTGGCAGAAATGAAGGAATAATTGCATAACTGGATGGAGATGAACAGTATATGATCCAGTTAACTAATATAAGGATGGTAGTAATATTGTTGTTCAGTTGTTTTCAATTGTGCCCCTCTTCATGACCCCATTTGGGTTGCTGTTTTTTTTTTTGACAGGAGAAGGCAGGGCAGTTGGAGTTAAGTGACTTGCCCAAGGTCACACAGCTAGTAAGTGTTAAGTGTTTCAGATCAGATTTGAACTCAAGTCCTCCTGACTCCAGGACTGGTTCTCTATTCACTTCCCCACCTTGCTACCCCCATTTGGGGTTTTCTTAGCAAAGATGCTGGAGTGGTTTGACATTTCCTTCTCCAGCTCATTTTACAGATGAGGAAACTGAGGCAAACAGGGTTAAGTGACTTACCCAAGATCACACAGCTAGTAAATATTTGAGGCTTATTATTAATTCATGTCTTCTTGACTCCAGGCCTAGCATTCTCTCCACTGGGCCATCTAGTTGCCCCATTTATTTGTAGATCTGCTGCAATAGCAATCAAAATCCCATGGACATGTGTATTTAGTTGGATAAAGCACTATGTTTTATATGTAGGAACAAATGCTCAAAAACGCTGGGGGGAATCATGGGGAATTAGGGAGCAAAAGCAATTGTGTGCAGTCAGATGTGAAAGTAGGCCATCAATTCTCAAAATTCTTTGTTACTTGATAAAAAAAAAGACAATGAAGCTGAATAGTATACATGGAAACAACCCAAAAGTTCTGTGTTTCACCCAGTCGAGAGGGAAATGCCCCTTTCTCTCTCCCTCTAGAGTCCATCTACATCCACTTTATAGAGAGAGGGATTATAGATGTCTGAATGTCAAGAACACTTATTGTGGCCTCTGGGAGAATAATTTTATGGTTTTTTTTCTTTTTATTGGGTGGGATAATATACTCAAGATCAGGCCATCTGTGGAGAGAAACCCCTTTGCCCCCTTCCTTTTCACTCTGAGATGCCACCCTTCATCCCCATCTCTCGTCATTTCCATCTCCAGCACCTCTACTCTTGGGCCTTTGTCCTCTCATGGACGGGCTGGCCTATAGCACAGGAGCCAAAGGTAAAAGCTTATCCAGGGGGGGAAGGGTAGCCATGACTCCACTAAACTGCCCTAATCCCTAGTTTACCAGCCAGGGAGGAAGATCCTGTTGTCACATATCTAGTAAGAGGCAGAGATATGATTGGAATCCAATTCTCTTCTCATTTGAGGCTTGGCTCTCTTCATTACATTTGATGGCCTCTTGAAGTCCATGACCCAAACAGACACAGAACCAAGCAAGCATTTTATTAACAGATGAATTCTGAAGGTGCTCTGATTCCAGGCTAATTGTGAGACCACCAGTTGTAGGCTTTGTACCTGCATCCCTTGTCCTGGCATTGCTAGCATCATCATAATAAGTGACAGCAGGGAAAACAGCTGATCTTTACAAAGCACTTCAATGCACATTATTTTATTTGAGCCCCTTGACAGCTCTGAGAAGTAGCTATATGGGTGTTATTACCCTCCTTTTGTGAGGGAGGAACCTGAAGGTTTGAGAGGTTAAGTGATTTGCCCAAGGTCATATCACTCTCCCCCCCAATAACAAACTCCAGTAACTCCTCATTACTTCCAAGATTAAATATTAAATCCTCTGTTCAGCATTTAAAGCCCTTCATGACCCTTCCTATTTTTCTAGTCTTTTTTTTTAGTCTTTTTGGAGGAGGGAATTCAGGGCAATTGGTGTTCAGTGATTTGCCCAAGGTCATCTAGGAAGTATCTAAGGCAGGATTTGAATTCAGGTCTACCTGACTCAATTCCAGCATTTTATCTACTATACTATCTTGCCACCTAATGAGACAATTGCCCACTTTGCACAGATTCCCTTTCACTGTCCCATTCCCCACTCTCTCCCATCCACAAAAACTCTCCAAACACCTGGATTTTCCCCTCCCTTGAGTTTTGCATTTTCTGTCACACCCTGAAATTACTTCCTGACTGCTCTGCTGGTTCTTTCCTCAGGTATCCTTTCAATCAATGGTGAAAAGTGGAAGCAAGTCCGACGTTTCTCACTCATGACCCTGAAGGACTTTGGGATGGGAAAGAGAACTATTGAGGAGAGAGTCCAGGAGGAAGCCCAGCGTCTGGTGGAGAAGCTCCAAAAAACCAAGGGTTAGTTTACACTGTTCATCTCCTGGGAACATGGTGCCTACCCACCCCACCAGCCCCAATTTCAAATCTTCTCTCTGGTGGGAGGATCTCACTGTCTGCCTGACCCCACTGATGGGCATTATTCTTCCAAGAAATTATTCAATTCAACTAGCATTTTACAATGTAGCAGTGCAAGGCAATGCAGACAGATGTTGGTGGGAGTTTGAGATTATAAGAGATGAGAAGCAGAAGGAAATTCCACACCTGAAGGCCAGCCTGCACAAAGGCACATCGAAGTTGGAGTTATAAGTGATAGAATGTTGTTTATCAGGAATAGCAATTATTTCCTAATACTAATGTCAGAATTAGGACTAAAGGAAACAGCCCAGGGCAAAATATTAGTCCAGGGGTGGGGAATCTGCAGCCTTCTAGGTCCGAGGCCGTGGCCTTGTGACTGAATCCAAGTTTTACAGAACAAATCCTTTTCTTAAGGAGGTTTGTTCTGTGAAGTTCGGATTTGGTCAAAGGACTGCACTTGAGTACCTAGAGGGCTTCATGTGACCTCTCAAGGCTACAGGTTCCCCATCCCTGTTTTATGCCAATCTTAAGAGATCTGCAGCCAGTATTCAGCACTGAGGTGGAGAAAAGTTGAGTCCCTGCCCTCTTAGTGCTGTACAGCTAGGAATCATGATATTAAGGTTATTTTTCCTTTGGTGGCTTCCTCACTCTTTAGCTCAGGCCTTTGACCCCACCTTAATCCTCTGCTATGCTCCCTGCAACGTGATCTGTTCTATCCTCTTTAACCGTTGCTTCGACTATGATGATGAGAAATTTCTGCACCTGACGGGAATGTTAAATGAAAATTTTAGGCTCATGAACACACCATGGACCAAGGTAAGGTCAAGGGTGCCTTGTGGTGATATGACTGGTCACTGAATTCCTATTTGAATTGTGGGTTAGGGGAGATATCAGCTCTCTAAAAAGTGCAGTCACAGCCAAATCTCCAATAGGCCATACTGTATTGGAGAAGAAGAGAGGGTGCCTAAGAGTAGAGAGACTATATGAGTTTACTTCACCCCATGGAAGAGTGTCTTCTGTTTCCTCCTCATTTATATGGGCCAAGAAGAGCTGACAAAGGTTCTATGTAAAGGGAACTGAACTTGGGGTCAGTTATACAGCCTCAGCTTCCAGTGACCCCTAGGGTCCCTTCCAGCTCTGTTTCTATAATCCTATGAATACAGCACCATTCCAAATGAGGATAATCTCAAAACCTCAAAAGGGAAGGTGCATGAAGGTGTATAGGTAAGGAGAGAGCCACAGGATCCCTCCCTCTCAAAACTCTTGAGACCAGATAATGCATCCACCAATTCTCTCTTGGGAGTGCTGACTGGCCTTCCTCTCTTGGCATGGAGTAATATGTAGGACACCTTCAGAATGCCCAGGAGAGCCATTTTCTGAGATGGTGGCTGAGGACGCATATTCAGGTGCTTGGCTTCAGACAGTTATAAGAGATCCTCCACCTCTAACCTGAAATAAAGAATTTCTGCCAGGACAAGAAACAACTAATGGTAAACATTGTTTTCTCTTTATTAATAATCTTTCTTTGGGTGCATGGGATGGGGTTTTCTGCCCTTTTAGCTCTACAATTTTTACCCCTCACTCATAAAGCATCTTCCTGGAAGTCATAGGATCATCATTAAAAATGTTCTTCAAATGAGGGGTTTCTTAATGGATCAGGTGAAGAAACATGAAGAAACCCTGGATCCAAACAACCCTCAGGACTATATTGACTGTTTCCTCATCAGAATGCAACAGGTACAGTGGAAGAGTTGGAACTGGCAATCCTGGTACTTGGACAAGCTTTCATGTAGAACAAGCTTGAGTTGTAAAACCACGATTTTCACTGAGGCCCTTTTAGGGGAGAGACCTTTGGAAACCACTATCAGGGCAAGAGACAGAGGTCCTGGAGCCCCAAGAGGGCCTGCTAGAGAGGTTAGGATGGGCCAAGAAGAGGGCATTATTGGGCCGGGTCACTCCATAGCACAAGGCAACTAGATGTGATAGTAGATAGTGCTAAACTTGGATTTAGGAAGACCTGAGTTCAAATCTTACCTCATATATATTTATATATGCATACACATATATGTATGTATTGCATATCTATCTATATGTATATTATGTGTGTTTGTGTATATATACATACATTGTGGTATATGTGTATACGTATATGTTTGTGTGTGTGTGTATGTGTGTATGTATATGTGCTTGCTAGGCGACCCTGGGCAAGTCAGCTAACATCTCTGAGCCTCGGTTTCTTTCATTATAATATCAAGATAATGCCTAAATAATGGAATTGTTTTGAAAATCAAATGAGATAATATAGGCAAAGTACCTTCCTAACCTTAAAAGAACTATATAAGCATATAACTATTAGGCATTGTTAACAGAGAAAACCATAACTCCAATTACTCTATGCCAGTGATGGAAAGAGATGTAGGTAAATGAATTCTGTAGATAATCCTAAAACTTAATCTTCCCTAGTAACTTTGACCTTTTCTCCCCACTAATTATCTGTGTAATCATCTTGGCATAGTTGTAAATATGCACTTGCACACACATTTCATTGATTACATTAAGTTATACTATTTATATACACATGCACAAATCCCAATTTTGTTACTATGTGTTCTTGCAAAGCCCCTTCATAAAGGTACATCATTGTAACTTGGATTTAATCCCCTACCCTGTCTGAGGAACAATGCTATAACTGGGAATTTTCTCCCTGCCAAACATTCAGGATCACATAGACCAAAGATCTGATCAGAAGAAGAAAAGATCCTATGGGTATATTTCTCTCAAACTTATGCTTAAGCTCTTTTAAAAAGGACAGTAATGTATTATAGATGTTGATTTTACAAGGGACCTCAGTTTATATCCAAAGAAGAAAATAAATGTCATCATAAGAAAAGAGATTTAAAGCTCTCATACATTAATTACAATTAATAATGACCACATTTCATTAACAATAATTTGTCTGTCATCTTAGATGTCAAAAGCATTTTTGACCAGTGATCTAGATACTTCTAGTTCTTGGACAGACTTTCCTCTCCCTATATGTGTGTATATATGTATAGATAGAGACAGAAAGAGATAGATGGATGGTTGTATGGATAGATAGAGATGGATGGAGAGATAGAGATAGGTGGATGGAGATGGATATAGATCTATGGATGGATAGAGAAATATAATAGTATATGTATATATGAAAAATATATAGTATATGTATGTAGGTCTCTGTGTATATAATGTTAAACATATACATACAGAAAAAAATATCCAAGAAGTAGGGTTGGTCCAAGATGTGGATATCTGCAGAGAGGTCAAATACAATGAGGACTGAGAAAAGGCCTCTGGATTTAGCAATTTAAGTGTTTTTACTCTCCTCAGAGAGAATCGATCCACCTGTCATACCACAAAGTACAGTAGATCACAGTCAATGCCTGTCCTGGTCCCAATGGAACCTACCCAGACATGAGGTCATGAGAACTTCTCAACTTCTAGAGAGAAGAGTCAGGCTTCTGCTACTCAGCCTAGCTTTAGATTAACCAAGGCAACAAATAAAGTCAGGGCTCTGCCCTCTTGTGGCCTCCTGGGAAAGCATGAGACAAAAGCAAACCTGTCCTGGACCTGGAAGGGAAGGAAAGGGCAGTGATAGTTCCTAGAGACAACTATTGTTGCCCACAACCAGAGAGAACAGACAGTAAGTTAAATCCAAAGCAAGACTTCAGAAATCCTGTCTGACACTTGCTCTTAAGTTAGGTCACTTAACTTGCAATCAAATTAACTCCTCAGGTCCTTTCCCTAAGGGTGAAACAGTGCCTCTTGATATTGGCAATAGAGCCAGAAAAAAAGAGAATTTGGGAATGAGAGGGAGTCTCACACCCTTAAATGAATGCACCATTGCTTCTCATTCATCTGCTTGCCTGATAGACGAGGAACTTAAGGGTGCAAGGGTAGAACACAATCTTCTACACCCTTACTCAAAAGCCAGAGGAGGATGATGACTATTCACCATGACATTGTTAAATATAGCAAGGAGTTCAAATCACCTTATCATACTTCTCTACTTAGTGGTGATGGCTCCCATATAAAATCCCATTCCTACTGTTTGCCATTAATGGTTTGCCATTCCCTTCTCCCCGTCTTTTTACAGATGAGAAACTGAGGCCCATAGGGTTAATAAATGTGCCCAGGGTTACACAGCTAGTAAAAGTCTGAGGCCATATGTGAACTCCTAAAGATAAGTTTTCCTGACTCCAGGTCTGGTATTCTATCCACTGTGCCGCTGAGCTTCCCAAGGTAGGACCAAAGTCTAAGGCAACGGAGGCTTCCCTTTGAGATAGAATCAGAATAGAATATAGACTGAGAATATGTCTTTATTTTCACAACCTGCAGCCTCCATTTCTTTGTCCTCTAAGGTTACATTTAAATATTAGAAGAGGAGAGAAAGTGGCTCCCTTCAGCTCACAGTATATAAGTTCAATCCATTTCCTCCACACAGCCAACAAGTCTTCTGGAGTTGAAATCTTATCTATATAATCCATTGTCTAAACATGTTCATAAAGATCTTGTTCAGTCACATTACATGTAAAGGTGCTACAGAATGGGAGGTCTTTGGGATATCTCATGTCTGCTTCTTTGATGCATTTAATGTTGTCTTCAGGAGAAAATGAATCCACAGTCAGACTTTGGCTATGAAGAATTGCTGGCCACTGCATCTAATTTATTTGCTGCTGGTACAGAAACAACATCAAGCACTCTGAGATTTGGGTTTTTACTGCTCATGAAATACCCAGAGATACAAGGTAAGAGAAATAATTCATTGCGACCCGCACAACTGAAAAGACATCAAATTGGAGAGAATATGGTAAGCTCTGGCCGTGGTCCTGACTACTTCCTGTGACTAACAATACTCCACCTGGTACAATGCCTTAAACATAACAGCCACTTAACATCTATTTATTGTCTCAGAAGAAATTTAACCAATAAATAAAATGAGGCTCTTCCTCTGAACACAATATCATTTATTAATAGGATCATGTGGTCTATTAATAAAGGACAGACCAATGGCGTGCCTCCATTTGTGCCAAAGACCCTGATGAGAGCAGTGGGGTCTTTTATATTTAGTTGTGTCATCCATCATTGGGACCTCCTCTGACAATCCCACTTGGTGGACATTTTAATGTAAGGAGGCTAAGAGTTCTTTTTGTTTAGTCTTGTCTTATTTTTTTTTTCAGTCCTATCTGACTATTCTTGAACCTATTGGGGTTTTCTTGGCACAGATACTAGATTAGTTTGCCATTTCCTTCTCTAGTTCATTTTACAGATGAGGAAAACTTAATAAAACAGGGTTAAAACAGTGACTTGCCCAGGGTCACACAGCTAGTAAGTGTCTAAAGCCAGATTTTAATTCAGCAAGAGGAGTCTCCAGTCCCAGCATTCCTATCTACTGACCTAACTGCCCTAAGAATTCTCAGCTCCTCCTAATCTTTGGGAGTGGGGTAGACAGTGTGCTGACCCTCTGATGTGACTGATTATGCTCTTCTCTAACTCCTAAGGGATGCAAATTACTAGTAATCTTAACTAGAAAAACATAAGCCATCTCAATCAGGTTTTCATTGACTTGTTCTCACCTTTGTAGAGGTCGCCTCAAACGTTAATAAAGGGTGCAAGGATGGAGTTCATACTCCCTGGGGGTGCATGAGTCCTGGTTATGGAATAAGGTAGGGTCCCATGTGGGTGGGGCCCTGACCAAGCTAGTTCAGGAGCAGATGCCTTGGGGACTAGGAGTGATCATGCCCTTCAGAGACTGCCCAGACTTTTCAGAAATGGTGTCTTGACCAAAACTGGAGGACAAGAGATGGATCATAAATGAATAATTCGTTATTAATATAATGGCAGAATATCAATTTCCCTCATTGTTGAACTGAATACAAGTCATAATTAAGAATGTGTCACCATTATTGTTATTGTCGGTCATGGCAATGATGAGGGTGATGATTTCAGCTGGTCTGTCAGAGATGAAAGTAACTGAGTTCCAAAGTCAGCTAACAGCTTAGAGCAGTGGTTCTCAACCTTCCTAATGCTGCAACCCTTTAAGACTTGTATGTGGGCGTATCTGCATATGGGCGGACCTGCCTGGAGACAGATAGAGGAGCAGTGTCTCGGTTCCTAAAACCATCGGAAATATGTGTTTTCCTATGGTCTTAGGCAACCCCTGTGACCACTGTGAAAGGGTCATTCGACCCCCAAACGGGTCACAACCCACAGGTTGAGAACGACTGGCTTAGAGTCACTGGCTCTCAAACCAATTTTTCTTTTTTCAAAATTATTTTAACATTTTTTATTTAAAGTTTTGAGTTCAAAATTCTATCTCTTCCTCCTTCTATCACCTCCCCCTGCACCCCCACAGTAAGCAATCAGATATAGATTATCCATGTGCAATTATGTAAAACATTTCCATTTAGTCATTTTATACAAGAAGACTTGAAAAAAAGAGAAAAATGAAAGAAAAAAGTGAAAAATAGTATGCTTCAGTCAGTATTCAATTGATATTAGTTCTTTCTCTGTTCTCTCTGGTCCTTTTCACTATGCATCAGTTCATGTCAGTCTTTTCAGGTTTTTCTGAAATCATCCTGCTTGTCATTTCTTATAGCATAATAATATTCCATTACAATCATAAACCATAGTTTGTCGGACCAAATTTTCCCAAACACGTGATAACAAAGGATAGTTAAGACTAAAAAGCATGAAAGTCCAGTTGTAGTCTTTGCTCTGGCAGTGTATATGTATATATATATATATATATATATATATATATATATATATATATATAAAGAGAGAGAGAGAGAGAGAGAGAGACATATTTTTTGAGATGCCATTTGTAAAAACATAAATTGATAAAAGCAGAAGAACCTATACTTTGGTATTTCATAAAGTACCTCTATTTACTGATCAATAAAGGGGCTAGTGTATGTAGGGTAAACTGTTCTTCTAGGCTTGGGGGCAATGCTTACTTTGAGTAAAGTGAAGTGCCTCCCCCGAAGGAGATTTAATTCTACTGTCCTTTGACTTAACACCAGGTAGGTTGCTCAGTGGATTGAGTATCAGCCTAGAATCAGGAATTCCTGAATTTCACTCTGGCCTTGGGGAGTTAATAGCTATATGACCTTGGGCAAGTACCTTAAACAGTCTGCTTTAGTTTCCTCATCTGTATCATGGGGGTAATAATAGCACCTACCCTCTATGGTTGTTGTGAGGCTCAAATGAGATAATAATTGCAAAGCATTTCGCACAGTACCACATTGTAAGCACCATATAAATGTAAGTTGTTGTTATTCCTTATGAACACCAGTTTGGTGCCTGTTATGCCCATTCCACAAAGCATTTCCTAATATCTCTTGAATCTCACCCCTTCTCTCCTCTAACACTGCTACTATCTCAAAATAGGTCTCCATCACCTCATTCCCAGGCTGTTGTAAGACCCTGGCATTAGTGTCCCTGCCTCAGATCTCTTCACTCCAGTCTGTCCTCCAGTCAGCTACCAAATTAATCTTCCTAAAGCACTGGCAATAATTAAAAAGTGGCTCCCTTTTTACCACCCCAATCAAATAGAAAATCTTCTGTATGACTTTTAAAGCCTAATCAAACTTAAGACTGCATTAAGACTTTTGAGACACACTGTATCTTGTTTGTACACAGCTGTTTGCAGTTTATCTCCCTCCTTAGACTGAGTTCCATCAGAGTACAAACTATCTTCTTCCTTTCTTCATACTCCCATCACTTAAAACAGTGCCTGGCACATAGTAAGCTCTTAATAAATGCTGTTGAATAGCCAATAAACACACTCATTAGACTTTGCAACTACCTGAGCTATTCTTTGTCATTCATCTCAATACAGCCAAAGTTCAGGAAGAAATTGACCGAGTGATCGGCTCAAGCAGGAGACCCTCCATGCAGGACAGAGTCAAGATGCCCTATGTGGACGCCGTTGTGCATGAGATTCAGAGATATATTAGTCTTGTCCCCTTCAGTCTTCCCCGAATGGCACCCCAGGACATCCATTTCAGAAACTATGTGATTCCCAAGGTCAGATGTATTTGTTTTCATTGTAATTTTCACAAGGCATAAAAGCATGTTGGCAGTGGCACAGAATGTCATCTCTTTTTGCTTACTCTGTCATATAGAGGTGCTTAGAGAAGCGGTTGTATCATATAGAACAGAGAACTGGCCTCTAGAGGCAGGGAGAGCTGTGTTCAGCGCCTGTTTCTAACACATATTGGCCATGTTAACACATACTTGGAAGCCACCTTACCTCTCAGGGCACAGGCATCTAAGACTCCAAATTGTAGAGTAGCTACCTACATTGACAGGGGGAATTTCCTTAACAGTCCCAGCTCTGATTCCCTGTATTGGTGAAATGCCAGGTCTACTTCACTGCCATACGGGGTGGCCTTTCATTCAGTTCACTGATAGAAGAAAAACAGTATGTTATATTGGTTCTAGCCCAAGTCTAAGAGTTAGGAGATCTGGGACCTACTTCTGGCTTTGTCACTCAGTAGAGCTATTACTAAGGATGTCACATCATCCCTCTGGACCTTGACTTTATCTACAAGAAGAATGGTTTGTATAGATGGTCTCTAGCTTCCAGCTCTCGTAAGCTAGATACATCTAAGTTGAGCTAAAGCAAATTATTTTAGCAAGAATGGTATAGGAACTGAGAGCTATGGTTTTCCTATGGTAGGAGGAGAAAAGGGGACTAGGAAACCTGCCACCAGCTCCTGTGGATAGGGAGAGATTAGGTGAGCTATAGAGTGATTTGGGCAAGTCCATAACCTCTCCAAACTTTACTTTTATCACAAAAGAACTGACAGGGAGAAGGGGAAGGAAGGGAGGGAGAAAACTTTTGAAACTCAAGGGATTGTGGAACTGAATCTTGTAAAATAAAAGCAAATAAACAAATCAATTTTTAAAAAAGGAATTTTCTGTAATGGATAAAATAAAGGCAGTTAAATACCCACTTAAAAAAAACTGACAGGAAAGTCTATTGTATGATGACTATTTCACGTCTGGAGAATGTGAAACATTAAGTAACATTTAATTAACCTAAAAATACTAATTGAATGTTAATATATTTTATATTAAAAACATAACTCTTGGGACAGACCAATGTCCTAATATTGAAGGCAGAGTCTTAGAAAACATCAAGAGTGTGTATGAAATTTGTCTCCATTTTCTGTGAATCTCATATACCGATGTTGTATTTATACAATAAGCAATTGCATGTTCTATCAAAATCACCTTTTGAAGAAGAACTGAAATATCACCAGATAGAAATAAAAAGTACTGAAGCCATTTGCTCTCAAAAAAGTGGTTGAGAGTTATGCATAATTCATCTACATTAAGCTCATATACCTTGAACTATTTATGTTAAATATTTTATAATACAGGTATGGACATGACGATATCCCAGCTAAAACTCCAATTTTTTTTTTATTCCAGGGCACGATTATATTCCCCTCCCTCTACTCAGTCTTGTATGATAAAAAAGGATTTCCCAACCCATACCAGTTTGACCCAGAGAACTTCTTGGACAAGTCTGGCAACTTTCGGAGGAATGACTACTTTGTACCTTTCTCTTTGGGTAAAAATAATGCATGCTTCTGCCCACTTGTCAGTTTCATTGACCGTGCCATAATCGAAGTGTTGGTAATCAGATTCCAAAGGGGATCAATGTACTTGTTGGAACCATAGAAATATTCAGACAGATTGAATACAACATAGACTAGTGGAATGCAGGCTCAGGTGATATTGGTCTGAATCTCATATTTTTACTGATGGAACTCTGGTCAAGTCACTTCATCTCTCAGTCTCAGTTTCCTCAGATGTACTATAAGGATACTATCACCTACATCTTATGGCTGTTATGGGAATAGTGCTTGGGAAACATTAGAATAATATATAAATGGAATTAATATATAAAGGGAAATATTATGACTAGTATTATAACTAGTTTATTCCATTCATTAATAAAATTGGAAGATAGTGTTTGGTGTTTAACAGTTGTATCCATTTAAAGGTGGGTACAAGAGTTTAATGCTTGCTAAGTGATTCTTAAGAATGCTGAATTTGGAATCAATGAGAAACTGAGATTTTAATTCCATTTCATACATATATTAATCATGTAGCCATGTAAAAGTCTTTATCTAAGCCTCAGTTTCCTAATCTAAAGAACAGGGATGGGGGCAGCGAGGTGGCACATTGAATAGAGTACTGGCCTTGGAGTCAGGAGGGTCTGAGTTCAAATCTGGCCTCAGACACTTAACACTTACTAGCTGTGTGACCTTGGGCAAGTCACTTAACCCCAATTTGCCCCTCCAAAAAATTTTTTTTAAATGGAAATGATAATTCCTTTGGTACCTACCTACTCTACAAAGTTATTGTGAGGATAACACTGGCAACTATTCTGGAACTTTAATTCCTATATGAATGTCAGGTTTTAGTTTTTAAGTGACCCTGCCATTCTTAACACCCATATTCACAGAAGGGAGGCAATATGAAGCATAGTGAACAGAAGCCTGATCTTGGAGTCAGAAAGCCCTGGGATAAAGTTCTGCCTCAGAAACAGTCACTTTGTATCTGTGTCTGTGCAGAAAGTCACTTAATTTTTCAGGTCCCTAGGAAATTCAAGACTCTTGGTTATGGAGGATTTGCTTACTTGTATTTGTAAAGGGAATCATGAATTCACAGGTCCAGTCTGACACCCTTCCCCATACCCTGTACGTGACCTGTATCTCTTGATCACAAAGGGATTTGCCCAGCCAGCTCCTATCTGGTGCCCTTTCCCTCAAATGCTTCTTTCTGACTACTGCTTATTCTAATAATAAAAATTCACCAGATTTTCAATTATCTTGAAAATTTTACACATGAATGTCACTTCTCTGATTATGACACTTGAAACCCATCTCAGGAACACCTTGGATCACTTGGGTTAGCACCTATTTCCTTCCCAGCTTATCTGACAATGGGACCACCAGATACACTTGGCCTCTCTAGTTCACTACTATCTCCATAGACCATCAATGAGAACCTAACTTAAGATAACTCACTATATCTCTCCTATCATCTTTTCCTTGGTCAATGTATTTAAGTCTCTCTTGATGTAGAATTTAATTAAATGGCTAGCCTGAAGCAGACTCTTTCGTTCCTTTTAGGAAAACGTCTCTGTCTTGGAGAAGGCCTGGCTCGAATGGAGGTGTTTCTGTTCCTGACTGCTATTCTGCAGAACTTCACCTTGAAGCCTTTGGTTGATCCAAAGGAACTTGACATCACCCCACTCAGTATTGGAATTCTTAAAGCCCCTCAAGTTTATAAATTATCTCTTCTTCCTAGATAAATGATGCCCTGTGGCCACAGATTCATTGCTTTGTTCCCACAAATTAATAGCACAGTTGATTTCTATTTTAAATTATAATCTTGGTGTTTGGTGTGGGAAGACAATTCTACCCTCTTCAAGTTAAGAACAGTGTTTGGACAGCTCCTCCAAGAGAGATATATAAAACCAAGGAATAATGGGGTCATCACAGCCTAATACTTGGCCACTCTGCTTTGGCAACAGAAAAGAACTGGATCAAAGGGAAATCATATGTTAAATTTAAGAGTTCATTCCCAATCTTAAGAAGTTCTGGAAAGTTTGCAGATTGTCCTTCACGACCTGGTAGCTGTTTCTAAATTTGGTTATAGTGCTGTTTACCGAGAAATAAAAGAATTGTTTCTATCCCAAAAGTCTCCTATTTTCACAAGATTGCAAATATGTGTGTATATGTATATTTGTGTATATAACATATATACATATACATGTGTATCTATCTTTCTGTCTATCATCTATCAGCTATCTATCTATCTATATCTATCTTTCTATCTATCTATCTATCTATCTATCTATCTATCTATCTATCTATCTATCTA